>CAKOAT010255154.1:287879-357950 GCA_932364175.1 Eruca vesicaria subsp. sativa | reverse complement strand
CAGTCACTATCCTCCCTTGTATTTATCCATATGTTGTAGTTATCCTAATCATTATAGGATTAGGATAATCATCCCCTTTATTGTTGTAATCCTTATCTCCTAAGGAATATGCTTATTCTCTTGTATGTATATATATGTATGTGCACGTGATGAATAAGATATACAGAGTTACAACCTTCTTCTTTATTCTATAACAAATATTGTTTAGTTTTGTGTTATCGACTAAAATAATATGATAACGAGAACTTAACCCGCATTCTCGTGCTAGTATTTGATTATCAAAATATTTGTTAAGTTATTTATGAAATTTTTCAGCATAAAATATTTCACAAAGTTAAAATTAAAGTTAAGTTTGAATTTAACTTAACCTATAAAATAAAAGTCAAGGTCAAAAATTCTAGAAATTTGTATATGATTTTTTTTTTTGACTGAAGGCATATGTATATGATTTTTATAACTTTGAATAATTATTAGGATCAAAAATAATTAAACTCTCAACTTATTTTTCTATCGCAAATCGTTAAGTTTACATTTGATTTTGCATTTTGAACAAACATATAGGATTAGTGTTTTCACTACACGGTTAAAACTACATAATGCACCGCCTGATGCTATTAATACAAAAGTCAATTTTGATATTGTTCTTTAAACATAAAATTGAATTGGACAAACTCGAAATTATATAAAACTAAATTATATAGAATACATCCGAAAAATAAATTATTGCGGGTGCGCGGGGGTCATGATCTAGTATTTTCTTAAATGCGCATCAAATTTTCTTAAATACAAAAATAAACCATGATTTAATGTGGATTTTGCAAATTAATATGATTGCTCACTCTCTTTATTACGAAAGAAACAGAGTTAGTAGTTTTGTTTATGTCTAAACTAGGATAAACCCGCCCTACGGGCGGGAAGATAAATAAATTATTAATAGAAATTTATTTTAAATAGTTGATTTACTTTAGTTAAAATAGCATTGAGATTCATAAATTTCTAACAAAAGTTTAACTATTTATTTTACTACACATTTAATACAATTTTTTTTTAAATTATTTACACCGATTTAACTATAACAATAAGTAACACATTGTTGCTCTCAGTTATATATTTATTTGTTTCATGAACTGAATTTTTTTTTATACATTGTGTTTTAAAACTAATGATATACAAATAACTTATTCATTATAACTAAAAATATTTTAAGACATATGAACAGATAATATGAAAATATTGTTGCTATTTGTACATATACATGTTTGTTAGAAGCTTATACGCATTACTATTATATATCAACATAATTGATTAGAATTATGAAATAAATATGACTGGCTAACTTATAAATTATAAGCTTTACAATAATTTATTATATATAGCTGAAATTATTATATATGGACTATATAGATTATAGTTTATTGTTGGCTAAAAT
The DNA here is from genome assembly GCA_932364175.1 of Eruca vesicaria subsp. sativa. Lineage (NCBI taxonomy): Eukaryota > Viridiplantae > Streptophyta > Magnoliopsida > Brassicales > Brassicaceae > Eruca > Eruca vesicaria. The sequence continues at coordinate 356,521 of CAKOAT010255154.1, read as the reverse complement.
TATTTCATATATTTATTAGATATTTATATATTTTTATATATATACATAGTTAAATTATTTAAATTGATTATTGTAATGAATTAGAATACATGAAGTAGATGTAGATGATGAAGATGTTAGTTACTGAAGACGGTTGTGTGATGTTAGATAATTTATTGTTGAATAAAGTTATTTCTTTTGTTTATTAGAGATTCCAGGCAAGAAATATCAGAGAATGGAAAAAACATTAATTGTTCTGCTTCATTGCTTCTTCAGTAAACTTTTGATGAGTAGTGATACAGTTCAGGAATCTCAATTATTTGTCGATGATAGGTAGAGGGGGCTGAGCCTTTTTCAGTGTTATTTACAATGAATATTGGTTTTTCCTTTAACTACAGTGAGTTTTCCATTATTGTATGTTTCTTTTTTTTGAAGGGAAATTGTGTTTCAAACAAATCTTGATAATTTTGCAGTTGCTATGACGTGTTTGCAAATGTTTCTTGTTGTGAAAGATTTTGTTTTATACTAAATTAATAATGTTAAAACAACTATTATTTATTAATTTATAAAATTATTATCTTACAAAAAGAATTCATTTTAGAATTTGTTTTTATAATCTAGTCTGAACCAAAATCAAATTGGTTCAAGCTAAGCTGGTTCGATTTGAGTATTGATCCCAAAGGCTATATATGTGAAAGAATTCTGTTAAAATAGTAAAACCAAAATATACAGGGAGCTTGTGCTGGGAGAAAACCTTCGACTTCCACTTTTTCTTGTTACTTACTAAAATATGCTTATTTTATCAAAGCAATCCAAAAATATGGGTAAAAAAAACTTTATATGTAGGTGGGCCTGCAGAAATGGGTCCATAAAGTTGCACCCAGGAATTGCAGCCTGCAAGTGGTATGTGTCGGAATATTGGTACTTATAAACACTTGAAACAGAGAGGGTAAGTAGTTGATGTACGTAATGATAAACTATACTTTAAACACAATTAAAAAATTATTTTCGTAATGAACAAACATTATACGTAATGAGCAACTATAGTTATACACACAATGTGTCTAAGAAACAATCATATCAGTTTCACGATAGAGGACTTGCAGGTTGCACCAAAATTTTCAATGTTTGGTAATTCTGCATCCTTTTCCACAATATAACCTGGTTCTACTTTAACCGGAATATATATATGCAACATTTTTTTGGTATAAAAACTAACAACAATCCAAAACATTAACCTGCTTACACCGTTGCGTTTAAAATCAACGCACATACAACTTGTGTCTAAGTATTATATATATGTAGATCGGAGTTCTCTCTTATATGAGACTAACTAAAACAACATCAGACAAAATTCAGGAAGGTAGGACTAATACTCTTTCAGGTAGTTTCTGTAGCTGCTATGGAGGTGAAATCATTACCTCAAACTGCTCGTGGAGACATTTTTTAACTTTCATTTATAACCTTTGAACGTCGGATCTGAGAAACACAAATATACTGGAATTAAGTTTTTTTTTTTTTTTTTTGTAGTATCAGAAACTGTGAGGATGAGATTCAAGGGATGAAGGATTACCTATTTATAGGTCTAAATCACCGCCTTGAGCAGGAAAAAAGTGACTCTTTGCGAAGTCTAGCAAATCATCTCTTCTCATTTCAGATACCAAAGGGAAACTCTTCTGCTCTTTTCACAGCTGCAATCTCCTGGGAAAAAAATTCAAGATTACATACGCAGAAAGGTACAGCAAGAAAAATAAGATAAGTTAAGCCTTCATCACAACTTTGAGTGAGCTTGCTAGATAGGGCTGCAAAGGATCTGACCATTGTTCGCATGTACCCAAGATACACAGTTTTCTCGGTGAAGCTAACGGCGGTGGAGTCTGCCACCACCTTTCTATAGAAAAAGTGACATATCAATAAAAGAAGCTTGCACAAACAGAGCTCGATTACCAGAGTCATAATATTATCACCCAAGACAAATAAATATTCTAAAAAAAATAACATTGATAAGAAACATGTCTACTAATTCTTCTAGGCTAGTCATCTGATGAAGGATAAATCGCAGCTTGATATTTCTGCAATTGTAAATCTATTGGCAGACCTTCGCAAGTTAATCAAATTGAGAAGATGATTCTGGGAGGAGGATGTCTTACCTTTTTGTAGTCGCAGGTACACCTCCTCACATAAGAGAAGGTCACATTAAATGATAGATCGTGGTGGATGGAGCTAAGAAAGGCTGTAAGGCGATGTATCTGATATCAGGAGCGTTTCAGCTGATTAGGAAGAAGATTGATCGCCGTCAGAGAAATCTTTCCGAACAGATTCCTCACGTCGACGGCACCGAATCAATCTCTCGAGCATCCAAGTGCAAAATTGTGGTGAACCCTAGAATCAGAATCGACTGCTAGATATTGTTAGAGAGATTGAGCTCTGGTTCTGTCGAATGGTGGAGATGAAAGCAAAAGGAACCCTTAATACGAAAACGACGCTTCAAGTCGCGTTCTAATTAGAAAGTTTACTGCTAGGCTAGTGAATCTCCCACACGTAAGGCCCAGTTAAACACAAAACCCACGTAATAGATAAATAAATGAAACGCAGTGGATCACGTTCCCTTGCCACGCGGCGTGTTTAGAAAGACATATTTTCTGACGTGGCATGATGAAAAAGAGGGAAACCTTACTTTATATAAATAGATTGACGTGGTAGGATCTGAGCCGTTGAAATCAACGGCAACCGTTCCTCCGTCCTAGCTCGGAATACCATTTACTTTAGCACTCCGATAGTGACACACCGTGAGACGGGCAAAGGACGCAAAAACATGGCGAATACGGTGGCCGGTTTAACTCCGGTTTTGGCTCCAATCTATTCTCCCATAACTCTTAATCGAAAGCCAATCACTTTCCACAAGCCGCATCTTCTCTCTTACAAGCAAAACCCTATCTCCACTCTTCTACACAGGTCTCCCAAAGCTTAATTCTTTTTTTTCCAAAGCTTAATTCTTTACTTTCGTGGGTCAGGAAAATCTCCTATAAAAGATGAATCCTTTTGATGTTTCTTCAGGTCAAGAGCTGTTCGTGTGATAGAGGTAGCACGCAAGCAAAGGAATAAGTTGTTTTCTGTTTTTGGGGCTCTCTCTGATGACTCAGAGTTAAACCCAGAAGAAGAAGAAGAAGAATCAAAGGTTTCCTCAGAGGTAAAACTCAATAAAGTTTTGGTCTTTGATGGTGTTTTTGTGTCTTGAGATTTTTTTTTTGTTTATTGCAGGGAAAGGTTGGTTCTATAGATATTAAGCTGCCAAGAAGAAGTTTGCTTGTGGAGTTCAGTTGCAACTCATGTGGAGAGAGAACAAAACGGCTTATCAATCGTTTGGCTTATGAACGTGGCCTTGTCTTTGTCCAGGTATGTCTTTCTTTTATGTTTGCTTCGTAGTCCTCACAGACAAAACATTTAGTAACTTGGTTTAAATAGTCTTTAAAAGATGTCTTTTTTTTTCTTCTTTGGCAGTGTGGTGGATGTCTTAAGCATCATAAACTGGTTGACAATCTTGGTCTCATTGTTGAGTATGACTTCCGCCAAGAAACCTCCAAGGATTCGACTACTGATCAAATTTGATATGTTTTCTTCTTTTTTTACTTATGATTAGAAATAACATATACTTTTTCGCAAAGAATAGAGAAAAATTGTATTATTTTTGAATCAGTGTGTTGGGCATAGAATGGGGAAAAATGTAGCTTTCAAGTCGATACATGAGTGATAATAATAGCAATAGAGCTAGAAAGTTTAGGCTGTCATAGCCATCATAAAAAAAGTTGCCAGTACGGTACTGAGCAACATTCCTACTCTTCCTTCTAGCTGATTCAAAGCTCCGTTCTGTAAAACCAGAAAATTAAAGAAGAATGTTATATAATTCTAGCTTATGTAGTCCAGTTTGGTTAGCTGTGTGCATCTTTCCAAGATTCTAGTTAAGTAAGAGATTGTTACCGCGTTCTGAAACGGTGATGGTGCTGGAGCAGTGTCTTGGGAATCTGCTACAACTGGAGGAGACGGAGGGCTTGGAGGAGTTGGTGCTGGAGCTGGGGCATGGTGATGCCTCTTGTGTTTGTGCTTTTTCTTGTGCTTAGCAGGAGCTGGGGCTGGTGGTAAGGTTATCGGTGTAAGCGCCGGAGGCGGTGAAGCTGGTGCTGGTGGTGGAGAAGTTGGTGCAGGTGGTGATGCCGGTGGGGGAGAGGCCGGTGCAGGTGGTGGTGAAGCTGGTGGTGGGGAGACGGTTGGAGCTGAAACGGGCGGGCTTGGTGGTGGTTGTGGAGGTGGAGTTGCTGGACTGATTACTGGTGCAACCTTTGGAGCTGGTGGCGATGAAGTTGGAGTAACTGCTGGTGGAGGTGTAGTCGGAGATGCTGGTGGCGGAGTAGCTGAAACGGGCGGAACAATAGTGGTTGGAGGTGAAGCAGTGGTGGTGGGAGGGGGAGTAGTGGTTGTTGGAGGTGAAGCAGTGGTTGTTGGAGGTGAAGCAGTGGTTGTTGGAGGCGGAGCAGTGGTGGTTGGAGGAGGAACAGTGGTTGTTGGAGGAGGACTACTAGTGGTGGGGGTTGCCGGTGAAGCGGCAGGTCCTTGTGCATTGACATTAAAGGGAGAGATAAGAGCAAAAGCTAATAGAAGAGACCAAATGATTGAACTTGAATCCATTGTGTTTTGAGTTGGAAGCTCCAAGAAACAATTGGTGAAGTTATTGTGCTTATAAAAAGCTTCAAGGGACATTAAGATTTCTTGAAGTAAGAATGAAAAAGAGTTTGGTGCAACGATGGTTAGGTGGTTTAAACAGATAAAGTCTTCATCAGAATGCTACGTTGCTTCTAACTATAATTTTCATGTCATTATTACTCACTAATCAACTAAAGATTGTCTTCATAAAACGTGTTAATCATAAAACAAAATGGGACTGATGCTTCCTTCCAACCTAAACTGGTAACGAGTCTAGATCACTGTTGAGAAAGGCAATAACATTTACCATTTTTCACAATTTTTTTTTTTGGTAGTGTTCAGTTGAAGTTGTGCATTAATATTACAACTAGATTTTGATCCGCGCTTTTAAAGCGTGGGATTATCGCTTTTGTAAGCATTTTATTTTATAACATATAAATTTTATATATTATATCATTGTTAATTAATCAATTTCATTATATCAAATATGTATGAAAAGAAATATATGATGTGTTTTGTGTAGATGTGAAATAGTTGTGTTTATATGTTTGAGTGACTTTTACTGAGATACAAAAGTAATAGTATGTAATACTTTGTTAATTTAGAAATATATTTTATTGAAATTAATATTATTAAATTTTAGTATTTTTCTTTTTAGTATAAACGAAGGTATCATTATAATATTTTATTAACATATTTTTTACTGTTTTCTAAAAACATTTCACACTGATTTAAAGGGATAGGTTCAAGTTATAAAATTCTTTACAACTAAATATAGAGATTTGTAAAATGTTGTCAAATATTTTTTTTTTAAACATAGATACTTAAAATCAAAGGTTCTCTCTTCTTATAATGATTTATGAAATAGGGATAATATCATGCTAATGAAAATTAGACAATTATGTAGAATATTTTGGTGTTCAATAATTTCAGGTATGTTAATTAAACAAATGTAAATAACATAACCGCAATGATTTTGAACCTAACCTGGACCCGTTGTTGAACCGACAGACTCAATGACCTGATATATAATCAGTTTTTTCATTCTTAAAATTCCTTATTTAAAAACAGGTAAACTCCAAAATGAAATCCACAAAAATCATTAAAAAAAACAATGATCCGATAATCAGTTGAACCAAAAATTGGTGATTTTTATTTCATTTTTTCTTATTTTTTTTCCAACTAAGGCAATAATTTCACATATCTTCTTAACTAAAAAGTTATAAGAACATAACTGCAATGTTTTTCAAACTTTACCCTGATTCACTATCGAACCGACAAACTCAGCGAATCGATGTATAATCCGTTTTAGATTTTTCTTAAAACATATTATTTTAAACCCCGGTGAAACCCAAAAAATCACAAAATCCCATAAAAATTGGGGAATGACTACTGGTTGAACCAATGGGTGGTCACTTTTATTTAGCTTTTTCTTAGTTTTTTTTAAAATTACCGCATATATTTTTTATTAATTTTGTTTTCGAAATAATATGAAGAGATAAACCAAAAAAAAAAACTTGATGATACCTTGTAAATTTTCAGTTGAATTTTATGATTTTTATTTTAATTATATTGAATACCAAATAATTCCTTGAATTTATATTCTTTAGATTTTGATGAAGAATTAATTATATCATGTTAAAATAAAGTGAATGAGGATGAGTAGAACACAAATTAGTTAATATAATATGATATTAATTTATTTTTGCTATCGACAATCTGTTACAATTTGGGTATTTTAATTTTATTATTTTATATTTTTTTCTGTATTCATATGAGACATTTAAATATTTTATATATTAACATATTTTTATTGTATTTCATAACTCCAACTTTGTTATAAACTAATTTTTAATAATTTAAACTGTTTTTTTTAATAGTGAATTAATGACCAAGCTGTTTAAATTATGATAATTCTATAAAATCTAAAATTTTGGTTTTAAAAATTGAATACGCAGAAAAAGGGAATGAGTATATTCTTATACTTGGCATAGATTTGGTTTCCAACCTATAGAGAAGTTAGTGGTTGTTTAAAAGCTAGTTACATTTAATAATAAAATATTTTATAGAACTTTATTTGTAAATGCACTAACTGATAAATTATGAATATACTGTAATACATAAGGATTGAAAATCGATTTGCATAATTTTGGGTTGATTAAAGTGCTAATACAATTCTAACTAATATTTTGCCAACTTCATAAAAAAAAATTTGAAATAAAACATAGGTAGTTGGTATGAACTCAAATATAATTTTTACTTTGATTTAAAATTATGTGAAGTATACGTTATGTTTCAGTGGATAATGCAAAATAACATTATCTTATTTAGGTGAAAAATAATTAGACTGACTAGATTTTTGATCCGCGCTTAAAAAACGCATATATTTTTTTATTATTTTATCTACAGATGGATCGATAATTTTGTTTCTATTATGATATAAAATGTCACTATTTAATATAACTTTTTAAAATTAATGCAGATTTTAATTTATTGTTATCATAAATATTTAAGTAAATGTATTGTATGTAATTATATAGTTTTACTTTGGGAAAATAACATCAACTAACTACGCTTGGTGCTGGGAAGCGGGTCAAACTCGGTCCGCCCAACCCGCCTTACCCGAAAAGAAAATATATTTTATCCGCATCCGTTCCACTTAATTTTGCGGGTAATCCACGAGACCCGCGGATAATTATTAAATAATAACAATAATTTTTTTCTATAAGATAATATTAAATAGTAAAATTTTAATTAATTTTTAATACTTCTTTTTAAAAGGTAATTATTTTTAAGGAACTTTAGTATATTTTTGAAAAATAAACTTAAAAATAAAATATTATTCTTGCGAATTATCCGGTATCCGTAATTGAAAGTAGAACAATTCATACATGTCCCGCATAAAATACACTTGACTCGCACCTGCACCCGCAACTTAATTTTTTCAAAACGATCGATCCATTCGGTGGCGGGTCAAAAAAGGTGAGACTCGCGGCTAATATCAAAATTCCGAGCTCTGACTACACCAATTAATTATGGCTGATGAATTTATTTTTGAAAGAAACTTCATAAATAATCAGAAGGTAAATTTAACTCATTAATGAAACCAATTACTATATAGTTTTTGAGGCCCAGAAAAAAGATTAAATTGCCATTAATGAAAAATTAATTTTGTTCATAAAAATAAAAGTATAATTGGAAAACATAAAAAATTTATTAAATAAAATGTTTCTGTTTTACTAGTATTGATACAAGACTGGTTCGAATATTTTTTACATTTCAAATCGGATAACAATTTGGATTTTTGGTTCAAGTTCAGTTTGGATTTTGGAATCCAGATTTTATTGCCCAGCCCTAGTAGAGCAAATACATCAGATAAAACCGTAAACTGCCGCAACATCACTGTCACCTTGAGAATTGACACCAAAAGCAATGGAGAAATTAGAGGAGAAACATTACAAAGTAGGGTTCAAACGAAAGAGACCAAACAAAGAAGAAAGGTGTGTCCTTTCACGGCAACGACAGATTGCCAACGCCGGAGAGGCATAAAAAAATCCACTAGCAACTTCTTCAAAACAAGAGAGAGTATGACAAGAGAGAGGACGAAAAATTTGAAGAGATATTGTTTGATTGTATTGCTTTTCCTATAGCTAGGGTTCTACTCTGATTTTTAAAAATAAAATAGATATATTTATTTAAAAAAATGGAAAAGCGTTAAAACGCTAAAAAAAAAAAGCATACAAGACAAGAATCATCAGAAACAAATCTCTAGACTCTTCTTTTGTAGTATCTTCTTCCTTTGTAGTATCTTCAAACTCATTGTTTCAGCAACTCTTAAACCTGCAAAAAGGATGTCATTAAAATATGATAAGTATGATAAGCCAAAAAAAGGTACGATCAGCCTTTTCGAAGAAAACTAATGAATTACCTTAAACCTCCGAAGTACTAGCCTTTTAGACGCTTAAGAATGTTTTTGTACCAGCATGATAAAACGCCCAACAAGATCACGATGATGACAACGATGACGGCTACGACATATTCACCAGCGCTACTCATATTGTTCCTTGCAAAGCAAAAAATGTGTCAACAAAGAACTTATTTTCTGTTATGTATTCTTCATCAAGAATTCCCTATATATAATTTGATAGTCTTTTTAAAAGATATATTTTAATTTTATATTATTTACATTATTACCTTATCGAGTTGCCAACATTTTAAATCTCTACACTGCTATTACAATTAGTTTGAACAAAATGTTGACTACTTGACTAACCATTTATTCTCTAGAAAAGTGTCATTGACCCACCACATCTGTCATTAGTATTATACTATCTACAGTGGACCTGCTAAATAAAAGATTTAACAGTTGATCACTACAATTGGAAAATGAAATTTGATGACGTTAATTATGTGGTCTCGAATGGATTTAATATGTAGAATAAAAAATGAGGACCAACGACACTACATGTCACATTCTACGGGTTTTTGATATCCTCATAATTATTTAAAACTAATAATCTGATTAAAAACTGAATATAATTTATTTTTATTTTTACACAAACATATCGTTTTATATTTTTAAACAGACACTAAGTTCATTTATTTAGATATAGAAAAATAATTTTTAATTAGTAAAATAAAATGTTCAGTTTTATCAAATAAAATTATTGTACAGTGTAAAATGAATATATGTTGAATGACGAGATAGAAAACGAAAAGATTTGATGGAATATTAAAAAATAAAGTAGAAAGTGTTGAATATTTAAATCACTAGGTAAAGATCCGTCCAAGAAGATCCGCGCATTGCGCAGAATAAACATTGTATATTTAAATTACTTTTACATATTGTATATTTTATATATATATGTATATATATATTGGATAATTAATACTTCAGTAACATTACATATACTAGAGATTTTACCCGGGCTACGTTCGGGTTATTTTGTACAAATATATTATTGCATCTAGTATATATAATACATCTATGTTATAAGAAAATATATAGTAAACTGAATTAACTCTGAGTAAAATTCAAAATTTATTTTTATTTTTACTAACTGAATTATGCATGGGATTGTAAAAAAAAATCAAATGAATAAATAATCTATTATGAAAAAGAATTTCATATAATTAAATTGAGATGGAAAATGATTCGGTGACTTTTTGATATAATCTCCTTTTGTTTTCTGCTGTTATTGCGTTATTAATGTGAATGATCTATGGTGTGAGCTCGTATTTGTTATTGTTAGAGAACACCAAAAAATATGAAATTTGATATTCATAATAGTCTGAAATGAATTTTTTTCTTGGGTTGTTATGTTACTTTGATAGTCTTTCTTTCAAGAATATGACTGTGAATAGAAAACAAATTGTTGGTTGAAAGGATTAAATTGGGGAATCGATCAGAAAAACAGGAAACTGGAAGTGGAGGAGTCTAAGTCCCATATACTGACTACAAATTGATTGGGTTAAGAATATGGACTGGTTTACAAAATGGACCAAAAGCGTTTCTAATTGTAATTATAAAGTGACGTTGCTGATCAGAACATTCTGATTGGAAGATTTTATTTGCATACGTGGACACCTTATATGTTGAGTATTAACAGCTTTTAGTATTGTAAGATTGGACGGATATTATAGACGAAACATGTTTACTCTGATTGGTTTAGCATAACTACGAAATGGGTTTAATTAGTTTGGGTTTAAATGGTTCTGCAATATGTAGGTCATAAGAACTCTTGTTTGTGATTGCTTAAATTAATATGGTCGAAAATCATTAAAAAGAGGAAAAGCAATGGCATTCTATTGTAATTAGTTTGAAAATCTAATGGTATAATTTTAATAGAGATTCTGCTTTAATAGTATAGATCAATGGCATTACAATGAACAAAAAGACAATGGGCATTAATATACAATTTTGATCAGATGAGATGCAAAACGTGTTACGTGGTTTGGCCGCGTTAAACATACATAAACACTGAAAAATGGAGGTAGGCTTCTATAGACATAGTCACATACAAGCGGTAAGGTCTCATGCATGCAGGGATAATGAATAAATGATAGGTAGGAGCAGGTCGATCTGAGTTGGTAAAATCGAAGTCGAGATTAAAAATAATGGGCTTGTTGAATATATTGGGCTTCATCTAACATGCTGAAAGAGATTAGGCAGATTTTGTAATACGGGTGGTGTATATATTTTTGAAAATAAGATTGTTGTTTAAATAAAAAGAAACAAAGATCATACAGGAATGCAGCTCAAGCCAGACAGTATTTGCTACGGGCAAAGGGCCATAGATTTTATATTTCAAGTGAAAAGGAGATAGAAAAAAATACTTAAACCGGATATGAGTAATTTCTCGAAGTTTAAACACCATGGAGGAAGAGATCGCAATCATGCAGAGAGATGCAACCGAAAGAGTCAAAACCAATCTCTTGTTTAATTATAAATAGAATTGGGATACGGATAGAATATAATAAAATAGATTTCGTTTGAATATATTATTATATTAGGTTTTCCTCATTCAGCCCTTTAAAAAGAAAATCTTGTGGATCTACCATATTTACAAAAAGCTCTCAGACACTACCACTTTCTGAAGCCCTTTTACAAAAAAAAAATACCCACTATTTGATTTTCTATCAAAACTTGTTCAATAATATTACGTTATGTTCTAAACATGTCCGTCATCGAGATTAGCACCTATAAACTTATGAATGACTTGCTTGTAAGAGATATATACAAAATGTACTAGTTTGGTTTCTAATAGGCTAAGTTTAAGTGTTTAGTTAAAATAGAGCAATATTACTAATGCTGGTTATGTGATGAGCAATTTTTGATAGACCAGAATATATGTGGACAAGTTTTTGATGGACAAATTGTAGAAAGTGGGTAGTTTTTAATACCGCATTCCAAAGAATACCTAATCCAATAAGAAGTTTTAGAAAGTGACATCTTCACGTAAATATTTTTTCTTCAAAAACAAAAAACCCACACACTAGGGAGCAAGAGGCTTTACCATCTGGTCATGAGCTCTTTGGCACATAAAATTCCCCGCGTCCCAAAAATAAAGAATTGTACATAAAATATACAGTATAAAAATAAACAATAATTGGTACGTGAATATCTCGTATCATTAAGGCAGATTATTGTTTGTTAATTTCATAAAGGCGTGATGATATAACATGGTGATGTCATCAGTGATGGTTTTGTTATGTTACCTATGTGTAGCAGTGTATGTGTATATCACGACTAAAACAATGTTTGTTAGTGTTTCAAGAAAAAAAAAAACAATATTTGTTAATTTCATAAAGGCGTGATGATATAACGTGGTGATGTCACCAGTGATGGTTTTGTTATGTTACCTATGTGCAGCAGTGTGTATGTATGCATTTTCTAGATAATAGTACTCAACAGATTGGTTAGAGTTAGATGTCAAGAACCGGCCGGTGAGATTTGTGGGAAGAGTGACATGCGTTGGACACTAGCCAATTAGGCTTCTCTGTTTGCTTTCCCATTTCTATGCTCTTTCTCTAGTATTGTGGCAGTTAGATTTTACCAACTATTTTTTCTTATAAACCATTTTTTCCTCTTACTCACTTGCTATTCGTTTGTGTGTGGTCCATCGTCTTTGCTTTTGTTTTTCATTTTCTAGTCTTTTAAATTTTTAATTTTCTTTTACAGCTGTTGAGGTTAACTCACTTATCGGTATTTGTCTTTCTTAACTTGGCCCTGCCGCAGATTTTGGGTTTTGTATAGGTGTTTAGTTTTATGACTTTATCATATGAAAGAGAGTTCTAGTTGTAGAAATCAGGTTCAGAATATAGTTATCTACAGATTAACTGTTCACCAAGAAGAAATAAAGCATTCGATGCTTTAAAAATATTATATGAATTCTTTCACTATAATCAAATCGTACACATAAATTGAAAATGGTTTGTAAAGTGTATCTCCAAAAGTAGTAATAAAATGGAAAGCAAAAAAAAAAAGATTCAAGCAAAAGAAAATAAGACAACACTAAAGATTCATATAATTGCCTCAAAAGGATGACGAAAAAAGACCAAAGATGATGTCCTGACCAAAGTGGTGTCCTTAGAGGATTCGAATGGGATGTGTACGTAAAAATATCATCGGAAATGTCAAGTCCTCGATATGATATTCATACATATGAAACAAACTCAACTTAATTTTATATGGTCCAATAAGTTTTGATAATTGAGAGATTACAAAAATAGCACAATCATTAGTCTAAACAAATAATTAGCGATAAATCTATATACTATTTAGTTATAGGTAGCATGTTTTTGTATATCCTTATACTATGTGTTTCCTGTGTTTCGCAAACAGACGATTCCAAAACGCTATTATCAATTGTTTTTACAAGATGTTGTGTGCGAGAGAAGTTGCTTCACTGTCTCGCCGTTGGTTTCTTTCGTACTTATGTTGCATAATGGATTGTGTTATTGTGTACTCAAGTTTGCACAAAGTAAACAATATACAAAAAAAAAAAAAAAAAAAAAAATTGTGTCAGTGTGCGGAAGTTTAAAATCTTAACCATGATTCTTTTTTTTATTTTTGACCAAAAAAACCATGATTCAGAAAATAGTTAGCATCACTTCTTTAGAATGTTTTTTTTTATAACACTGTTTGATTTGAGAATGACAAAATGATTCAAAAGAAATAAAGAAAGGATACAAAAGGGTAAGATAAGAGATGTCATTAGACATCAAAACTGAATTGGAAGGGGTCTCACCAAACTCCCTTCTTATTGAGCTTCCAAAGCGAGAAAATGATGAAGCCACACCGGTGCATTTCGGGTGATGTACGACTGGTGAAGCAGATCACGAGTGACACTCAAAGCAATTGCCGCTGCAGCTTTATTGCGTTCAGGAAGAGCGTGATCCAAACTCCATAGATCTATCCTTGCTAAGAGGAAAGAGATATTGTGGCAAATAAAGCTGAGGCTAGGGTGTTCATCAGGATGTGTGAGAACTTCATGTAGGCCCTCCGAAGCAGTCTCAAAAATAATATTTGAGAATGTTATTAAAGAAATGGTTAACATGCTAATTATTTTCTCAAATCACATTTAATGGAATATTTGTCTCGGTTAACTGAAGATTCCGTGAACCGCGTGGATTTCATCGTCAACATCTTAAAGTCATTTTTTTTTTTTTTGAGAAACATCTTAAAGTCATCTTTAGGGAAAAAAGTAACGTAAATATCAATCACAACTTTAGACTATATGGCTACCAACTTTATCAGTACTAATGAATCACAAATAAAGAAATAAACATGGATACTCTTATAGTTATAACATTTCAAGATTCAAGGATAAAATTTGTACTTAACAAAATAACAAGCATATAATAGGTTTTTTTACTCCCAAAAACTGGAATATTGGACCGGATGATTGTGGTCGAGTGGTAAGGAGGCGGAGCTAAGACACCAACATGTTTCAGATTTGACTCATCTACTATGTAAAACTAAGTCACAATTATTCTGATCACCTAATACGAATGTATCTTCCTTTGAGAAATTAGTCAGGCTTAGGATCCCCAAATTAATCAAAAAGAAAACTGGAATATTGACTCGATTAATTCATTCGTTTTACTTGAGTTGGTTTGGTTGCATTCTAACGTTTTCTTTGCTAAAGTTATTATGGTTGCATCTCAAAACAGAATTTTCAATTTGCTCTATGTTTCATTTGTGTTTATCATCGCTGGTAGAAAATAGACAATTTTAAATGATGAATACTATAGTCGATCGATACTAGTATCTTTTAACAAAATATAGTTATGGACTTTAGCTTTCTGTCGGCTCCTACCATCGTCGTGGCAAGCTCTCCTCATTAATGTCAACATCAGTTATTTATTTTCTTCCCGTCAACGTCGATTTTGATAAATAATCGGGATCATGCATTACTAATCAATTGTTCATACTTTATACGTACGGACATTTTAGAAGCTTCTTCTCTCTTATTTTCTTTAACTTTCCTTATACCGACGAGGCGATATATAATTAACCAGTAAAATATTCAAATGTTGGACAATGTAACTTTTATAGCTTGCTTGTCTTTTTTGTTTTGATAAAAGCTTGCTAGGTTTGCTGCTTTGGATCATTTTAGGGATTACTATTGTGTACCTCACGTGTTCGAAATATATTTACCGCGTCAATGTATTTAATTCTTCAGTGTATGTTTGCTTAGTAGAAAGTATGCAAGGTTATGCAGACAAAGAAAACAACAAGAAGAGATACCTGAATAAGACATTGATTTTTTTTTGTGCACAGAATAAGACATTGTTAATATATATATATATATATATATATATATATATATATATATATAAGACATTGTTAATATTATGTAATTACTGAAGCTTCTTTCGTTTTGCTTGGGGAATATTGGGGGATATTCTAATTTGATTGAATAACAAAAAGTCTCATTTTCCTTTTTTTCCATATCGACATTATTGAGAGTGTGACATCTCGTTTCAGTTACATAAAACAAAAATTCATTGTATATTAAAAATTTATGGTAGAAAATTAATTTTTTATGGTAGATTATATGAAAGGGTGGACATAGATCGAATATCCAGGTTTTTTAGGTATTGTGATCTGATCCATTTCATTTAAATAATCAATTATCCGATTTGATTTGATCTGTAATAAATTGGATATTTTTGATGTTTTGTATATTTGATTTTTTTTTAGTTTTTAATCAGATATCTGATTCGATACTTATAAATAAAATTAAAAATAAATTTAAAAATTCTAAATAATATTTTATTATAAATGTTTACTTAATTTTTAATGTTTGGATCAGATTTTCGTTCTTAGAATTATTAATATGTATGTTTACTGTGTTTTACGGATATTGTATTTTAGTATTTGTTTTATATCGTAAAATTACAAATATTTGGATTTTTCAGTTCAAATCAAAATAGATGACGAATTGAATAAAAATTTATGGTTATTTTGCCCTGTCCTAATTATATGCGCCAGGAATTACAACAAACCAATGGACCAGTAGCGAACAGCTACGCAATCGATTTTCCGACATTGACTAGTGACTCCGACCGAGGATGGATGCAATCATGCAAATTGTTTCGTGCCAAACGGTAACCACGCATATAATACAGCCCGACTGGTCCGAATTCTAATATAATATAAACTTTTATCTTTAATTCGGTTCGAATTAAAATCTGATTTTCTAATGAAAAAGCATGAATAAATAAAATGTACTTTTTCTGAATTGATTATGTTAATTAGTTAGGTCAACATTGTTTTCGATTTATCCGGAATAAACGCATACGGAAATATGCCAAACTGCTGACTTTGTCATGTTTTAGACAAAATGCATATACAAAGTATTTACATAAAATGACATATATGCAATATATTTATGTGTTGTCGCGGTGGTTAGAATATAAGAATTAGAATTTAGTATAGATATCTAGATAATAAACAAAATTATCCCAAATTCAGATATTTTGAGAAAATCCCAAATCTTGAATTAGGTCTACGAATCATATTTTAAATCTAATCGCTCAACTTTTTTAACCAACTTCTAAACTACTGGATAAGCCATGCAATAAAAATTCTTAAATTAGCATACATCGATGTCATATTATAATCAAATACGAGTCGACCTCTGAACACTGAGATAAGTCACGCGACAAACAATTCAAGAGTTAGTTATATGGAAGAATTCGGATGGGTACGCATTCGCCGTAAAGTGAAATTCGCATGGTGCCAATAATGACCAGTAGCACATTTAATCAGTTAGCAACTTACCATATATGACTAATTGATTAATCTTAGAGTTATGATTGTAAGACTAAGAGTGAACGAAGTAAGTTTCATACAAAAAGAGTGGACGAAGCATATCGTTTAGACATACAGAGTAAAAAGTCGAGTTAGTGTGCATACATGGTGAGGATAAATTTTACAAAATAAAATCACCCGTAATACTTAATTATTGCGTATATGTACCTTTTGACTTTTGATAGTTTCTATTGCTGACATTTGTAATAAACAATTACTTTTGTGTATCAGAAAATATTAAATTATAAAATATCTCATAAATATTACTTCGTATCAATTATCAAATTGCAATAAAATTGTCAAAAAAAATATTTATTATATTAAATTCAGAGTAGTGACACAACAACAACTACAATATAGAAAGCCGATCGAAAACATATTCGGTTTCTAAACGGGTCATAAACACCACAACCCAAATCCCAAATAACCCGACCTAACCTGAACAGTAAACCCGCATGCCCACCGCTAGTACTATGAAACAAAATGCATAAAATAATATTTGATCGTGATCTTCAGAATTTATTATAGATTTTACACACTTTTCATTGCTGTAGCATAGTAATGGATAGAACAAGAGAAAGCCTACGAGGCTGCAAACAAAAAATATGCCTCTATATATGTGATACCTAGAAAGACAGAAATATAATTTTTGGTCACCAAGAGAATTGCATGCATAACAATATAGGAATCAATATGATAGTTCAATTTCATTTTAGTAGATTATGAGGTATTTGTGAACCAGGAAGTACATTAGTTGAAACTTGAAAGCCATATTCATTCAATAAATGATGCATACCAAACTATACAAAGCCGGTGGCAAGTTTTATGCATTAAAGCCAACGTTCCCTAAGAGCATCTCCAAAAGACACTCTATAACTTCAAATATGAAGTTTTTGCCTCTCCAAAAAGGAACTCTAAAACTTCAAATTTGAAGTTTTGAGTAGTGAAACTTCAAATATAGAGTGTCACTATTCAAAACTTCAAATTTGAAGTTTCATATTTTATTTACATTTTGGTCCTTACAATTACACATCATATTTATAATAATCTTAAATATTTATTATTTATAATTTTAATCCTTAAAATTATTATTTCATAAATAATTCAAAATTATTTTTATAAATTTAAATTTTATATTTAAAAAAATCATCAAAATAATCTTTAAAATATTTTAAAACTAGAAGTAGACAACAACAATATTACATGATATAATGTGGTATTTTGTTTGTACTTTAATATTTGATTATATATTTCTATTTATAGTTTTATATTTTAGCGTAACATTTTATCAAATGATATTTCTATAATATTTTTATACATGATAGTCATTTATAAACGTTTATGAATTTGAATTAGTTATGACAAAGATAAGGACTATTATATAAAATACAAATAGTTTTAAAGTTAGGTTTGAAGTTTTGCTTTTGGAGTATAATACCTTCAAACTTCAAATATAGAGTTTTGCAAACTCTATAATAGAGAGTCTTTTTGGAGATGCTCTAATAACCCATACCAAATTCTTGACGCCAAAAATAAAACATACCAAATTCTTGCGAATATAAAGTCATTCCCCCAACTATTGAGCAAAACATTATTATATTATTAGCACTATTATGATAAACTGAGTGTTTGTGAGATATTGAATTTTAAACCAAACAAAAATGTGCACATGATTTGTTGACATGCATGATCTTCCATTGTTTAGTTCATTTTGTTACAAAAAAAAAAAAAAATCTCATTTAGTTAAGTTGTTTGAACTGCCAGCCATTCTTGTATTGGAGTAGAGCTTGAGTTAGCTCAAAATTCCCCTCACTATAAGCAATCAAACAGTATTATAAAAAAATATCTGACCCATATGATCTCAAGAGTGGGGTTTTGTGTGGTGGGAACGGATGAACTTAATAATATGACTCTGGAAGATCGATTTAATGTGCTTTTGGTGGGTCTAATGTGACGTGACTACCTTCGTTTAACATTTTTAATCTTCATCAATACCTGTGAACTTTTGCAATCAACATAAGAACATCTCATTTATCAATTAAAAAAAACATAAGAACATCTTATCACGAATCCAACATTTTATTATAGTAAAAAAAAAAGACAAAACATAAATAATATGTAACGTAAAGGAGAAATTTGTTTATAGATATAAAAAATTAAAAGACCAGCAGCCTTCATCCACACCCACAAATATACACAGAGACTTTTCTAGCATCAAATTCACGATTGAGAGTTGTATCTTTGACATAAGAAACCATGATCTACATATACTAGATTAGAGCGTGAGCATTGGTGAACCTCAAAACTCGATTCCCTATGCTCCAGTTTTAATTATTTAATTTATTTTTTCGATCAAATTTTTTTAAATTTTTTCTTTTTTAATAATAGTCGAATCATGTTGAAACAGTGACGATCTGGTATCATCGCAGCGAACTCATGCGATGTGCGAGGCAGGTTCAACAGTTATTTTAATATATTTTTTTGGGAACTATGTGGATTTTTCTTCTGAACCCTTAATGAACATGCCTTTAGAAATCTTCGATAAGTTTTTTTTTTTTTACAGCGGCTCTTCGATAAATTTACTTCCACTATTCTACGCATTTCGTATTTTCTAAGAATTTATAAATTTTGGTCTAACTATTAGATTAAGGAAGCTTCCACACAGAAAATACATCTTAAATACAAATATATGGTATATATTATTACTCAAAGAGAAAATGAAGAAAAAATGATGTGAGCATATATATATATATGATGGTTTGAAAATAGAATAATATCACATAATTGCTGTAAGTAAAATGTACAGTCCTCCTCCTATTTAAGGTTGGGCTTATACCATATGGATCAATCCTTTGTTGCAAAAGTTTAACAACAAAGGTACTGTCACTTAGTATATATACTAATAATTTCTAATATAAATAAGAAGTAAAGATAGAGTATATAGAATTAAATAAAGAATTCTTCATTCATGCAATAGGTGATTTTTGAAAGTGTGTTTGACCCGCATTTTGTGTGTTGGTCTCACTTTCTCTCCGCCACGACGGCGCATCTAATGTTCCTCCAATCGATTCTTCTTCTTTCTCCTCTCTAACCACATTGTTTCTCACTTCTTCTTTTTTTTTTTTCTCTCGTATGTTCTTCTGATCAAATTCTCTTACAGATCATTAGAACATACAAATAAAAAATAAGAAGTCTAGCAAAAGTTTGTTTCCTTTTTCTATTGGATGTTTTTAATTATTTTTTTCTTTATCAGAGGATTTGAGATTTGCTGTTGTTAGTTAATCCATCAAACATTATTAATTAATTAATTATTCTAGAAAGGGAACCATGACTTGTCCGAATCTTGGCACTTTCTCTCTGTTTCTTTCTTCCTCGTCGTCCTCTTTGTCTTCCCAATTTGTTTGGATGGGAGGAAGAAGATCAATCTGGCTATAAATTCAGAAAAATATCCATAACATCTCTCTCACTTCAACCTCCAATTTCTTGGCTTATAAAGATTAAAATGATCTTAACTTCATCATAGATCACAAGCTTTCTTGATCTCAGCTCTCTCAGTCACTCAAATTCTCTCATCCATTTTCCAGAGAAAATAATCTCATTTTCCCGAGAAAGAAAGAAAACAAAAAAATTTAGGTAACCGGAGAGAGTTCGCAGAAAACGAGGTCGGAGAATATAACCAGTCACGGTCTTGTCTGCTTTTCTCTTCGGTTGGTTTGAGGTCCTGCCTTAATCGCTCTACTGTCTTTTTTTTTTCCTTTTTCTTTTTTTTCCCACTTTATTAAAAACATTAAAAATAATATTTTTCTTAATTTTTAAAATGTTCTCGCGGGTGTTAAAATAATAATTCAGTTCTGTCTGAAAACAAGTTTTGTGTTAAAATAACAATTCAGTTGTGTCTGAAAACAAGTTTTGTGTTAAAATAATAATTCAGTTGTAACTGAAAACAAGTTTTCTGTTAAAATAACAATTCAGTTGTGTCTTAAAACAAGTTTTGTCTTTATAATTTTCAGGGTTTCTTGAATATATCTAAAATAAATTCAAACTTTTTTTTTTTGTCTACTGTAGATCTCTCAATGGCAGGAAGTGGACTAAAGAGACGAAGGCGAAGAATACAGCTAAGCAAGCTCTACACACTCACATGCTCTCAAGCTTGTTTCAAACAAGCCCACTCTCAAATCGGAGGACCAGGTTACTCTCGTCTCGTTTTCATCAACGAACCTGATTCACCTGAAGCTGACACAAGCAACTACAGTGACAACTATGTCAGAACCACCAAGTATACTCTCGCTACTTTCTTACCAAAATCACTCTTTGAGCAGTTTAGAAGAGTTGCAAATTTCTACTTCTTGGTCACTGGTGTCTTGTCTTTCACTCCCCTTGCTCCTTATACTGCTGCAAGTGCCATTTTCCCTCTCATTTTTGTGATTGGTGCTACTATGGTTAAGGAAGGTGTTGAAGATTGGCGCCGCAACAAGCAGGTAACTCTTGATTCTTCCTTACAATCTTATGTTCTTGTTTAATGTTCAAGAAATTGGTATGCGCATTATAGAGGATTATTGTTTAGGCGGATGTCTAGACCGATATTTTGAACATCTAAACCGATTTTAAAAATATCAGATTGAAAAATCCTGTTTTAGAACATTGGTCTTGTTCTGAATCTGAGAGTGTCTGAAAATATAGAATCTTTGTTTTTATTAGGATATTGAGGTGAATAATAGGAAAGTTAAAGTGCATAGAGGAGATGGGAACTTTGATTCTAAGGAGTGGAAGACTCTTAGTGTTGGAGATATAGTGAAGGTAGAGAAGAACCAGTTCTTCCCTGCAGATCTTGTTCTCCTCTCATCTAGCTACGAGGACGCTATTTGCTATGTAGAGACGATGAATCTAGACGGTGAGACCAATCTCAAAGTTAAACAAGGACTAGAAGTAACTTCTTCTTTGAGGGAAGACTTTAACTTCAAAGGCTTTGAGGCTTTTGTCAAATGCGAGGATCCAAACGCTAACTTGTACTCCTTTGTTGGCACCATGGAGATTAAAGGAGCCAAGTACCCTCTCTCACCTCAACAGCTTCTTCTCAGAGACTCAAAGCTCAGGAACACAGAGTTCATCTTCGGTGCGGTTATCTTCACTGGTCATGACACAAAGGTTATACAAAACTCAACTGATCCTCCATCTAAGAGAAGCATGATTGAGAAAAAGATGGATAAGATCATCTACCTAATGTTCTTTATGGTGGTTTTGATGTCATTCATTGGTTCTGTCATCTTTGGAGTTACAACAAGAGATGATTACAAGGATGGTGTGGTGAAACGATGGTACTTGAGACCAGACAGCTCAAGTATCTTCTTTGATCCCAAGAGAGCTCATGTTGCTGCCTTCTATCACTTCCTAACCGCTGCTATGTTATACAGTTACTTCATTCCAATATCTCTTTATGTCTCAATAGAGATTGTTAAAGTCCTTCAGAGCATTTTCATCAACCAGGACATCCACATGTACTACGAGGAAGCCAACAAGCCAGCTCGTGCAAGAACCTCTAACCTCAATGAAGAGCTTGGTCAAGTGGATACAATCCTCTCGGACAAGACTGGGACGTTGACTTGTAACTCCATGGAGTTCATCAAGTGTTCTGTCGCGGGAACAGCTTATGGACGTGGTGTCACTGAAGTTGAGATGGCTATGGGAAGAAGGAAAGGTTCTCCTTTGGTGTTTCAGGGTAATGAGAGTGATGAGGAGTATAGTAAAGAGGGATTTGCTGAAGAACCAACGGTGAAGGGGTTCAATTTTAGAGATGAAAGGATAATGAATGGGAACTGGGTCACTGAACCTCATGCTGATGTTATTCAGAAGTTTTTTAGATTACTTGCGGTGTGTCATACAGTGATACCTGAAGTGGATGAAGATACAGAGAAGATTTCTTATGAAGCTGAGTCTCCTGATGAAGCAGCGTTTGTTATTGCAGCAAGGGAGCTTGGGTTTGAGTTTTATAACAGAACTCAAACTACCATATCTGTAAGAGAGCTTGATCTTGTGACTGGTAAACGAGTTGAAAGGTTGGCTCCCTCTCCTCTTCTTTCTTGTATATTTGAAAACTTACTTGAGAGTGAAATTGGTTTGTGTTGCAGGTTGTACAAAGTCCTGAACGTTCTTGAGTTCAACAGCACAAGGAAAAGAATGTCAGTGATAGTGCAGGATGAAGATGGGAAGCTCATACTACTTTGTAAAGGAGCAGATAAGTAAGTGTGACCTATGAGTATGACTTCAGAAACAAAGTAGACATTATCTTCCTTTTGAACTTAAACTTGTTTCTTTCACCAGTGTTATGTTTGAGAGACTCTCCAAGAATGGTAGAGAGTTTGAGGGGGAAACAAGGGACCATGTGAACGAGTATGCTGATGCAGGGCTAAGAACTTTAATACTTGCATACCGTGAACTTGAGGAGAAAGAATATAAAGTTTTCAATGAAAGAATCAGTGAAGCCAAGAGCTCAGTTAGTGCTGATAGAGAATCATTGATAGAGGAAGTCACAGAGAAAGTTGAGAAAGACTTGATCCTTCTTGGAGCTACTGCTGTTGAGGATAAACTCCAAAATGGAGTAAGCATGGACACTAATGTTACATATATAATCATTGTATAGTGTTGAAAACACTTCATCTCATCCCTGTTTCATTTGTTTTTTTAGGTCCCTGATTGCATTGACAAGCTAGCACAAGCAGGAATCAAGATTTGGGTTTTAACTGGTGACAAAATGGAGACTGCTATCAATATTGGGTATCGGTTTCTGGGTATCACCTACTCTTTATGTTCATGCCATATAGTTTTTTGTTTTGTTTCATTCTCTCCACTCTATGAACTCTTTTGTTATGTATCTCTTTGACAGCTTCGCCAGTAGTTTGCTCAGACAAGACATGAAGCAGATCATTATTACCTTGGAGACCCCTGAAATCCTCTCACTGGAGAAAACCGGTGAGAAAGATGCCATTGCAAAGGTAAAACTAAAATAACCAACACACTGATTCAGAAGATTATGTAGATGTAATGAATCAGAGTGGTTGTTTTCATCTTGCAGGCATCAAAAGAGAATGTCTTGTTGCAGATAATAAATG
Source organism: Eruca vesicaria subsp. sativa (assembly GCA_932364175.1). Taxonomy (NCBI): domain Eukaryota; kingdom Viridiplantae; phylum Streptophyta; class Magnoliopsida; order Brassicales; family Brassicaceae; genus Eruca; species Eruca vesicaria. The sequence continues at coordinate 332,917 of CAKOAT010255154.1, read as the reverse complement.
GAAAAGGTCAGCTAAAGTATTCTGGTGGGAACTCTGATGCTTTTGCTTTGATCATTGATGGGAAGTCACTTGCTTACGCCTTGGATGATGATATAAAACACATCTTCTTAGAGCTAGCTGTTGGTTGTGCTTCTGTCATTTGTTGTCGTTCATCACCAAAACAAAAAGCTCTGGTCAGTTTCTTGAACTTGTTACTTTGGTTACTACACTTTTGTTGCTGTCAATATTTTCTCAAAAAGTACTATATAGGTGACAAGGCTAGTAAAATCTGGAAACGGTAAAACAACTTTAGCTATTGGTGATGGAGCAAATGATGTTGGAATGCTTCAAGAAGCAGATATAGGTGTTGGGATTAGCGGTGTGGAAGGTATGCAGGCTGTAATGTCAAGCGACATTGCTATTGCTCAGTTTAGATATCTGGAACGTTTGTTACTAGTCCATGGACACTGGTGTTACAGACGTATCTCAACAATGGTATACATATAACCCTTACTGTGACATGAGTCTCTTAAGCCTTTTTTTGGTCTGACACTAGTTTTCTCTGTTTCACAGATTTGTTACTTCTTCTACAAGAACATTACATTTGGTTTCACTCTCTTCTTATATGAAGCATACACAACATTCTCATCAACACCTGCTTACAACGACTGGTTCCTATCTCTTTACAATGTTTGCTTCTCGTCCCTTCCGGTTATTGCTCTTGGTGTCTTCGACCAAGATGTATCTGCACGGTACTGTCTCAAGGTAAAATTGTTTTTCATTTCATTAAAACAGCTCACTTGTCAAAAAAATGTGTACCAAACTCTTTGTTTTGTCTTGGTTTAGTTTCCACTGTTATACCAAGAAGGTGTGCAGAACGTTCTCTTCAGCTGGCGCAGGATACTTGGATGGATGTTCAACGGATTCTACAGTGCAGTAATCATCTTCTTCCTCTGCAAAACCTCCCTCCAATCACAAGCTTTCAACCACCAAGGCAAAACCCCTGGAAAAGAGATCTTAGGAGGGACAATGTACACATGCATAGTCTGGGTTGTGAACTTGCAGATGGCATTAGCCATCAGTTACTTCACACTGATCCAGCACATTGTCATTTGGGGCTCCATCATCGTTTGGTACCTCTTCATGACTGTGTACGGAGAGCTTCCAACAAGTATATCAACAAGTGCGTATAGAGTCTTTGTTGAAGCTCTGGCTCCATCACTTTCTTACTGGGTCATCACTCTCTTTGTGGTTGTGTCCACGTTGCTGCCTTACTTCATCTACTCTGCTGTTCAGATGAGGTTTTTCCCAATGTACCATGGGATGATACAGTGGCTAAGGTATGAGGGTCAGTGTAATGACCCTGAGTACTGTGATATGGTGAGGCAGAGGTCAATAAGGCCAACAACAGTTGGGTTTACTGCAAGATTAGAAGCTAAAAAGAGATCAGTGAGGAGATCAGAGCCTGAATCATGAGTTAACCATTAGTTGACTTTGCAGGACGTAAATATATTTGCTTCAGACCTGAGGAAAGGGCTTAGTTAACCAGTTGTTGTACATTTCTGATTTCTTGCAGCCTTGCCTGATTAACAAAGTAGAGAGATAGCCAGTAGTTGCATCTAAGTCTTTTTCCTCTTTCAGTATACCTTTGAATCTATAGTGTCATTCTTAGAGAAAGGAAGTTATATACCGCTTTGGATCAGTCCTCTTAAGACATCTTGTGTGATGAGCAATGACAAAGGAATGATCATTGTTTTTCTTCTATTTCATATTGAGAGTTTCCGAAGTCTAAATCGTTTGTAGAGTCTTCTCCTTGTCGCCAGAAACTACCAAACACAAACTCTCCCTCCATGGAGAGTTCTTGCAACACTTCCTCAATATCTTCCATGCAACTAACTCTGGATACATCACCAGGCAAAGGCTTCTCTTCTCTGCAATCATCATTCTTTGAAGGTAAGAAGGTTTTCGAGTCTCTTCTCTTCTTTCTTCTGAGCCTCCTGATCACAAACCTCTTCATCTTGTGAGAAACTCTACGAGGAGTCTTGAAGAAGATGAAGATAAAGACTTGGAGGATAAAGCACTCACAGCAGCAACAGAGGACAACACAATCTGCTGCAAAAGCACCACAATCTTGTTCCATTGTTCTTGATGCATTGTAAACTGTTGAGGTAAGAAACAACAAAGATATAAAGGAAGGAGGAAACATAGATTAAGAGGTAACATAGGATTGTGTCAAAGGAATATGTTCCTTTGCCAATATTGGTATCAACAATGCAACGCAAAGCAACATCCCATGTGTTTGTTATGTATTTGTTTTTGTTCATACTGTATGAAATCCACATGGGATTTTTAGACACTTCTTAAAAAGCAATTGTTTAGGTATCTTGGACGTCAAAGCAACTAAACAATCTTTCGTTTCCTACTTTCCTTTGATTATACTCTCTCTTCATGGTGATTCATAGGGGTAAATCAGTCTTCTTACATGTATAACTTGAGTCACATGAACACATTCTTCAATGAGACACAAAGAAAGATCCTTGTTGATTTATCATAAAAGTAAAAGAATGAGACATGGCGCAGAATATGCAAAACTTGAAGGTAAAGATTTAAAAAATAGATACAAAAAGTGCTTTCATGTAAGAATCAAAACCTCCCTTATTCAAGAACATAAACACACCCTTATCCCTCATCTTCCTCTACCACATGCTCCTCTGTTTCTGCAAAGTTGATTTGGTAGTCTCTTTAGTTTCACCAAATGGACACAAGAACATGAACACAAACTAGGAAACAAAAGGAGATTCATACTGTTTTGAGCACTCTAGAAGATTCTGCTTTGAGATGTGTGGGCTTGGGAGCTTTTCAGAAAAACTTGGATGTTCTTGAGGAGTTTTGTTGCCTCTTAACACCGAGAGATCAAAAAAAACAATATTGTGTATGGATATTTACACGTTTTGGTCTCTGCTGTGGTAACTACTATGTGTGAAAAAATCTGTACTGTAATTTTGGCTACCAAAAGCCATTCTTCTGAACAATCTGATCTCTGCTGACTGTTGAGCTGTGTCAAACACCTCGCTTTCACCTAGTCTCATCCCATTGGTTAGATCCTCCGCAGATAAACTCTCAAGAGCTCTCACAATCTGCAAAAAAAGAAAAACATTTCAAGATTCCTTTTCAAGATTCTAACCAAAAATAGAGCAAACAAGAAGAGAAAATGTTAAGTACTTGTCCCATCCGGGGTCTCTTGGCAGCTGAATGGCGCACACAGGCTCCTGCTGCTTCAATCATTCTAAACATTTCTGAATCCACATAGTTTCCTCCAAGCTTAGGATCCGCTAAAGAACCAAACTCCTCGGTTTCAATGGCATGACTTATCAGTGGCCGTGCCCATTCAACAAGGCTCTCTTCTCCAATTGGTTGGGATGTATCAACAGGTTTACGTCCGGTGATCAACTCGAGAAGAACAACTCCAAAGGAGTATACATCTGATTTCTCTGTTAGTTTCCCACTTGATGCATATTCAGGAGCCAAGTAGCTGAATGAAACAAAAAAATTCAACTAAGATGCCAGATATGTGACTTTTGTAATCAAAGTAGGCAAGCAAGCACGTACCCAAATGTTCCCATAACCCTTGTGGTGATATGAGTGTTGCAGTCAAGAGCTAATCTTGCAAGACCAAAGTCAGAAACCTACGAGAGAGAGAGTGAGAGGTTAGATGATGTCAAAACCACCATGAGAAACAAGAATAACAGAGTAATGTGTTACCCTAGCATCAAAGTTGTCCTCTAAAAGAATGTTAGAAGACTTGATGTCCCTGTGAATGATACGTGGATGACCTGACAATAGACATCTCAGTAAGAATGGTCAAATGGTTTATAAGGTTTAGATTAGTGAGTAGAGAAACAACTTACAATCTTCATGGAGGTAAGCTAGTCCACGAGCTGCACCAGCAGCAATTCTAACACGTGTTACCCAGTCCAGAACTTCTTTGGATGCTACATTCAGAAGATATAATGTAAGTAACAGTAGTGTATGAATTGTAATGTTGTTTTAATTACTTACCATGAAGGTGGAAGTAAAGGTCGTTGTTAGAGACAAAATCATAAATAAGCAATCTACGGTCATCAGAGATGCAATGTCCCACGATGGAAACCAAATGCCTGTGATGGATTCTGCTAAGCGTCTCAACCTCAGCTTTGAACTCTCGGTCACCTTGTCCTCCACCTACTTTAAGTTGTTTCACAGCAACTACTCTCCCATCTGGTAACACCCCTTTATATACACAACCAAATCCACCTTCACCCAATAGATTCTCCTGCGAGAACCCGTTTGTTGCCTTGACTAGTTCTTGGTACGAGAACAAGGCCTTCGAGTTGCCTAAGCCGCCAGATTGTGAGAATTGACTCCCTGAACGCTTTGTAGATGCTACAGGTGCAGATGACTGTGTTCTAAAAAAAGCTGAATCTGTAGATATAAATGTAATGAGAAGATCAAGAAACGGTACATGTAAGAAAGAGAAGGGTCATGTTAATCAAAATATAGTACCTGATCTTAGAGAAGAGGAGCTCATTGGTGAGGGTGTAATGTAGCCACCACTAACAGCTGAAAGACGTTTCTCTCGTCTTCTTATGCACCAGACAAGGAGGCCAATGAGAGTGAACAACACAAGCGCTACTGCGACAGTGATGCCAAGGATGGCTCCAGTGCCAATGCTACTACTGCTATGAGTTGGATTTGAAGTGTCAGGAGCACTAGGAGTAGGATTGTTGGAATCTGGTACAGGTACTTGGGGAGGAGAATCTTGAAAAGGAGGGGGAGAAGAGAATGTTGGTGGTGGCAAAGAACCTGAAGGCGGTGGACTAGTATCCTTTGGTGGTGGAGGTGGAGACTGAACGGGACGATCTGAAGGCGGCGAAGGAGAAGGAGGAGATGAAGTGGGAGGCCTTGAAGGCGGTGAAGGTGGAGGAGGAGACTGGACGGGACGCTCTGAAGGTGGAGGTGGAGACTGAATGGGACGCTCTGAAGGGGGCGGAGGAGGAGAGATTTGAGAGGTTGGTGGTGAAGGCAAAGACTGTGGAGGAGGAACAGATGAAGGAGGTGGAGGGGAAGAAGGTAATGGTGGTGGGGATGATGCAGGTGGTGGAGGAGAAGCCTGCGGTGTCTGCACCGACGGTGGTGGTGGTGGAATGGCAGGAGGAGGTGAGGGGGTCACTTGCTGTGGCGGTGGGGGAGAGATCTCAGGTGGTGTTGGCAGAGGAGGAGGAGGAGGAGGTGATCCACTTGGTGGTGAAGTTGTAACCGGAGGAGGAGCTTCGTTTGGTGGCGGTGGTGATGGAGTGGGCGGCGGTGTCACCGGTGGTGGTGAAGTTGTATTGTTAGTCGAAAGAGAATTGCCCAAAGGCGGCGAAGTCACCGGCGGTGGTGTGTCCGGAGGAGGAGACTGAGACGGCGGTGGTGTGGCCGGAGGAGGAGACTGAGACGGTGGTGGTGTGGCCGGAGGAGAAGACTGAGACGGCGGTGGTGGTGAAGTAGCATTGTTACTTGGAAGAGAGTTGCTCAACGGAGGCGAAGACAGTGGAGAAGTTGAAACAGGAGGTTGTGCCGGCGATGTAGCCATCTAAAATTCCGACAACAACCAAAACAAATCTATTTTCTTATCACCGACACGTCCACCAAACGTTTAAATTTTTCTCAAGAGAAACCTAAAGTTCATAAACTTTGATGAGTATGACAGTGAAACCATCAAAACTTTTACAAACCAAAAAATACTTAACGTGAAGAAGCGGCAACTTTTCCTTTTGTTTAAACCCTAAATTACTCCAAACCACAAAGCAAAGAGAGAAGGAGACGACGATATATCTAGATCACTGAGATTACCTCAGATCAGATCTGTAAGAGCTTCTTCACTGGAACACCATAAGCTCTTCTTCCATTAAAAACAAAGAAGGCATATACTACAGAACACGAGTAGTTTTGTCTCCTTTCACACCGAATGTTCTTCCGAGCTTCAAAATTTTTTTATTTTCCTGCCTCCTTCTCTGGGGTATACTTCAATGCTACGTCAAAATCAACGGTCGCAGAAAATCGAGCTTTTAATTGTTTTATTTTCTTCTAAGGAAATGATTAAATTCATTACCATAACCGAACTAGTCTCAAATTAAGCTAATTACCCGACAATTAATTAATTATAACAACGCGCTTGTCATCAATCTATCGATAATAATTATTACAAAGATATGTTGTTTCTAGTGTATCAATCTCACATGACATATTGACATCTAAACCTTTTTTAAACTTGATGTGAAGTAAACCATTAACCATCAATTATAAATCAATTAACTTTAATACTAACATTGATATATATATTATTAATCAAATTGTGTATTTGTGTTCGTAACATATTTTTTTTCTAGTAAACTGACATCGAGATGTTGTTCTATATTATTTAATAGTTCCTGTTAAATATTTAGAGTTGACTTTTCTAAATGTATATATCTCGAGTTTATAGTTTGACTTGACCCAGTTGAGAAATTAATTTAGAATTCTCGGTTGTATATATATTTACGTTTTTTCTTTTCTTTTGACATCGTATATTTCATTTAAAAGGACAAAGTTTCGTATATTTTATTCGTAGTTTCAATTATAGCACATGAGATCTACAGGCTTTTACAGATATACAATTTGACCAAAGGAGGGTCACATAATACAATTTATTTATAATAAAAGAAAACACTAATTGTGAATAAACCATTTGGTTGTCTTTGGGGGTACGATATAACATATATAAAACTATATGGTATGTTCAAATTTTAAGCAAAAACTATATAATGTAATATATAATTGGTTACTGTAAATTGTAAAATACCAAAGGCTTTCTATTTATTATGGGTAGAAAAATGTGGAAATCTTGCTGGTTAGATAGTGTGTCTTTGATCAAAAAAAAAAAAGATAGTGTGTTAAAATATAAATACTCACCAGAAAATTAAAACCCAAACATTCACCACAACTCGCGATCCGAAAACATTCGGTTTCCTTTCTTTTACATATTCACTAGTCACGAGTCACCACGTGACATTCTTTCATCATTACCAAAGTGTGAACAAGCCTTCTCAAAGTAAAAAGGACTAAAGGATGGTCCCGAGTCATCTGTTTACTGGTACATGTGGTGGGAGAGCTAAGTGAGGATCATGAAAAGAGTAATCATTATATAATTATAATTAAACGCACTTTTGTTTAATCCGGCATCATTTGCACAAGAGCGGTGAAACACCTGCCACCTCTCTGCTGTCTCCACTTAGATATTTCCAGAATATGGTTGCTACATTGAATCCGTTTAATTGTATTATAAATGAAGGTATATATCCCCCGTTCATAACAGTAACATGTGTTGATGTGGAAGCATAATAATTAGTGTCAAACTGGTTTTGGTGTTTAAGTGATGTTTCACATGGGAACCAACATTTCAAGAATGGGATTGAAAATGTAAAAGCTGTGACACATATAAGGCAAATCCAATATACGTTCATAAGAGCAACACGTAATCTTGAAACAAAATTTGTCAGAGGTTTAAACCCAAAAGCAAATTATTTATTAATCTGAAAGACTTGTGAGAAATTTTGAGCTCTTGATGCATGGCTCCCAGTTATTTTTCAGCTGCTCTATGCATCATATATATCGGTTCTATGATGTATCTCTAAGGAGCAATCAAGAAAAAAACAGACTCAATATTAACATTAGCAAATGCATGCAGCTACTTGCTTTGTAAACACAATGGACTCAGGTCTCTCTGCCTAGGTCAACTAAGCTAAAGCATCAGGAATAAACAGCAGCACTAACCCCAATTTATCTACACAGTAAAGTTCACATCATGGACAAGAGAGAAGAAACATACCAAAGTCTAACATTATATTCCACAAAATACCATCTTAAACTATGGACGTCGAAAATGAGCCCATCTGCAGACCACGAAAATTAAATATTCAGCTAAATTTTGTTTCAATGGATTGGCTGAGTATCTCGCATTTTAAAAGTAAACTAGATCATAACCCGCCCGACTGGGCGGGTATTTGTTTTTATGGTATATATAAACATTTCAAAAATTACAATTTAATGATTCCAATTTGACTAAGTAATAGTATATTATTTAAACATTGTATTTCATCACTGTATTGTGTAACAGGGGCATCGTAAAATATTATGACCCGTAAACATTTTATTAATAGTTTATAAAAAAATTTTTTGCTAAATTTGGTGCAAAGTTATATACATTAAACAATTTATTCAAATTTTTAAGTTAATTTTTTCATGAAGAATTGAAGGGCTAGTATATCACTTTTAAAAATTTATAACAATAGTCAATATAAATTATATAAATAAAATATACATTATTCTTGATTTATTTTTAATACATTTAAAACATGAATACATATATGTATAAATAATTTTCAGAAATAAAGTAATATCAATGATAGAAATCCAAAAACAATAATAATGATACTTTGGGCCGCAGTAATTTTTAGTTTAATAAATAAGCCCATTAGATTTGTAGACTATCATTGTTTCCAATCATTATAATTTTAAATACCTATTCATGTTTCCAAACACTAATAATATAATACTATAGATATATATACTGTACAGCTTTTTTCTTATATTAGTGATATTCATGTTTCCAAACATTAATAATATAGATATATATACTGTACAGCTTTTTTCTTATATTAGTGATAATTTGGAAAGTCACTATTTTTGGAAAACCTATTTACAAAGGTGACATAATGGATGTTGCTTTTTATCATATAAATGGACATCAGACGAATGTTAATTATGTTTATACCATACAAGCAAAAATCCTTGTAGAAAGTAGTCATTTTTCTTCTCAGATTCTTACTCTATAACCTTAATGGGATTCATCTAATGGAAGTGAATTTGTACTAACGGATAAGAAAATCAAACACTAAATAGAAGTTATCTAAAAGTAACAAGACAATATATCCAATGATAGAAAACAAAGACTCTTTTACTTATATATATGCTTATGAAGGGACATTCTTTGGTTACAAATCTTATTACACTCACCTGCATTAAACCTACAAAATCAAACCCACTAGATTGATGACTACTATGACACAGGCGAAGCAGAAGTTGTAGTTGTATTCGTAGAAGAAGATGCCGCCGGTGAGTTACACCTGCCACTACTTCTCTCCACAGAACGCTTAGGAGATTGCCGTGTTAGTGCCGTGACCGGAGCGCATACACCATCACCTTTATTGGCTACATCTGACGGTGGAGAAAAATCTTGTGACGACGGCACCCATAACCCTCCAACCACCATAAACTGCGGTTGTTGCGAGTTTCCGTTACCCTGGGACGTCACCGACGTGGCTGGCCTTCTTGTGTGAAGTCTATATTTCTGAAAATATTAACAACAATCAAAAATATTAATTAATTACCAATAAAACGCTAGAAATATTCAAATCAAATCCAAATTAAACATAGAAGTAACCTGTAAATGGCTTTTAACTTCGTCGTTTGTTAATCCATCAACTTTCATATGATCTCTAATCTGTTTCGGTGTTGCAGCTGTAAACATTGGCAACAAAAAATGATTAATTTATTAATTTATATTACTAACTACCAATGAACCAATCAGAAAAGAGATAATCATCGTTAATGAAATTAATCTTTTTTTAATTACCATGCGATCCTCCTAGTTCCTGAAGTGCGTGAAGAAACCGCCGGTGTAACTCCGGCGACCAGCATCTCCTTTGTTTTCTATGCGTTTGCGACTGCGTTTGTTGCTTCTGCGTCTCTTTCTCTCCTGTTTCCGTCGTTGAACAAGTCGTCGTCGCCGGAGCTGCCGCCGGCTCCGGCGTGATTGCTTTCACCGCCGGCTGAAGTTCAGTCTCCGACAAGAAACGTTTTCTCTCCTTCTGAAACGGCTGAAAACCACCACGGTTGTTGCTCGGTTTCACCTCAACAACTCTCGCCTTCTTAGCTACTACTACGACACGTTCCGGAGTAGACACATCTGTTGTGTCTGGATCCGGAGAATGGTTCCATAGATGAACAGATCTAAGCCAGTCAGATTTCTTACTGTCCACGTCACTCTTCTCAATCTCATGAGAAGATTCATGTTCTCCCTCTTCTTCGTCTTCGTTGTTTCTTTTCTTGATAGGTATAAACTCTTCAAAGACAGGACCACCACACACGCTTGCTGTCTGCTCTGAACACTGCTCTGACGTCGTTGATGTACCGGATAACTCCTTTTTACAAGCTTCGATCGCTACATAAATCAAAACAAATTTGAAAAAGAGGTAGATAAATTAGTATAACGTTTTTTGAATTTTAATTATATAAAGTTATACCTTGTGTAACGAGTTCTAAGCATAAGGGAAGCTCTCGTTGAAAAACTTGAATTTTCTTTTGTTCTTCTTTGAGTGCTTCAACATACTCATGACATCTCTGCATTTTCTGGGCAATCTCCATATTTTTATTATAATCTCTATGGGTGTTTAAAAGTAAACAAAGGTAGATCTATAGAGAAGTGAGTGGAGCAGCTTGGATTATTTTTTTGAAATGGAGAAAGAATAAATGGATCTAAATGGAATCAGAGAAAGGAATAATAAACATGGATGAGATTGGGAGAGATTTTAGGACATGAATGAAGGAGGAGGAGGATTCGAGGTCGTGTCGTCGCGTACCTAAAACGAATCTTTTTGAGGTTGTGGAATTAAAAAGAGGTTGTTTTAGATATAAAACGAAAGAAAAGGGTGAATAGGTAAATTTGGATATGGTGATGTGTGAATATTCGAAGGTATCAGATTCGGTTTTGGTCGTATCCAGATTGGCCTGGAAGACTGGCGTCACTATTCTCAATCTATTTAAACGTTGAAGATAAGAACGAAGACTCAACAATCCTCCTACTAAATTTAAGAGTCACACACTCATAAAGCTATTTTTCCAATTAAATAAAACAACAGAATCCAGAGAGACGTAAACAAATCTGTACATCAGACTAATGTAATAATCTATGGGTAAGCTCACCAGGTAATTAGTAGCACATTGTTTGTTGAGATATTTTATCTAAGGAGAAAATTTGAGATAGGGAATGAGAAAATTAATTTGGTGAAGGAATATTCGTTGGAAAAAAAAAGAAGGAATCACGAGAAAATAAACAACAGTTGTTTGGTTTTGGAAAAAGAAGAATCTTTAAAGAAGCGTGAGATTCACATATTTGCCGCGTAGGATTGATGATTAGTCACTTTCCTTTTTTTCTATGTCCGCCCTTTGATTCTCTGAAAGAGCCATTTTCCACTTGCTTATATTCACGCGTTCTCCTGCCCGCGCGTGTCCACGTGACAAATTCATCCCCCTTATTAAATTTTATAATGCAACCAGATTTCGTTTTGTCATTATTAGCTTTTTTTATTTTGTTGTGCATTTTATTTCGTTGTTATCCTTTTCGAGTTTTTTTTAATTAACTGTTACGGCTTATCCGTCTAGAAAAGCAAATGATTTCATACACATATTCAAAAGAGTATTTTGCATTTCCAGTTTGAGAATCATGATTATGGACCAATGGCTATTAATTTCCCTTTTAGTGGGTCTATTACTTCTAATGATAAATTATGAAACCATCTGCAGCCGGATAATAACGACATACCAGCTGCCTCCTGTAAGTGAAACTTACAACATGACTATTCAAGATATATCAGGTCCATTTCTGAACATGTTCCTTGTCCAAAAACCATCAATATGTTTTAATTTTTTTCGTAAACTGTAAATTTATACTTTAGGAACTTTGTTTGTCTCAGTTTAATGGACAGAGGATGCCAACACATGATTGGTCCTTTCAGAGGAGGTTGTGTGGGACATAAAATTTAAACGAAGGGATCATGTTTCATACCCTTTTGCTAAATTTGAATATTTATGTTTTGGAGTTGTATCATATAACAAGTCCAACTTGAATTAGGTAAAATTATCCTAACATGGAGACTAGAGACATCACGACACCATCTGTTACATTACCACGACATTACCCTTGCCAGCCGCTGCATGATGCCATTGCACCTCCTTCGAAAGGAGTCTTTGGCCCAAAGGAGTCAAATTATCAATAAGATCACCCTGAGAGGATTGTTAGTTTCATATAATTGTGGCCCAAAGCACCGCTGAAAGAAAATGTGGACCATCTCTGTTTATTTTAACCGAATACTATTTAATAAAATCTAAAAGAATATTGGGCCTTAACCGGGCTTATTGTGGTATTTGCGTGTGTTGCTATGCCTTGTTTAGCCAACCAATTTCAAGTCTCATTTGGGGGCAAGTTTGGGGATCACATACAAGTCAACTTATAACTAGTTTATGGCCCTCTTACGATCAGTTTTAAGCACTTATGTCTTTTGTAAAATGTATAACCGAGATCTTTTGGTACACTAATTTCGATGAACATTGTATTAGGGACTAAAGTCCCACATCGGTTGTTGCAAGAGATCTCTAGCAATATATAAGATATATGAGTCACTCTATTTATCACCAATTTGTTTTAGGTTGGAAGCCCATCTAACTTAATATAGTATCAGAGCCCACGATCCACACAGTCCAACCCGATCCTTATCGATCCAGCCCAAAGTCGGCCCATCGATCCTTGCCCGGACATTCCGAGATTGATGCCAGAGAGCCATCATCTCGAAGGGGCGTATTAGGGACTAAAGTCCCATATCGGTTGTTGGGAGAGATCTCTAACAATATATAAGATAGATAGGTCATTGGAAGCCCTCTACCTTGATACATTGTTCCTATTCAAAGATCTTTGTTGTCTTCTAGGCTGCCTTGGTCTTTTTTTTCTTCATATAGTTTAAAGTTAAAACCCTGGTTTGACTGTACTTACAATTATTGTTGGATACAATAGTCTTACAAGTGTTGTGGGAAGAGTCCCAGTAAGGGAAGTTCTGTTGCACCCTTTCGGATCCAAACTTCTAAACCTGAGGTGTTTTTGTTAGGCTTTTATATAAGCAATGGCTTATGGCTATAGTTTTCTATGGTCCACAACAAACAAAGTGATTAACAAACATGAGTCTTCTCTTTACCCTACTTATCAAATCATCAACAGTAAGTTATGGAAGATTTGTTTTGGTCAAATGTAATAATCTAACGTACTTTATTTATCATCGGAAAAGAGTAAGACTCAATAACACTTTATCAAATGAAAAAAGGTAGATAAGAAAGTGAGTTCATTAAAAACTGGTACAGAGGATACGGAGAAATGAAGAGGGAAAGAGACAAGATCGGGCTCTGACGAGTAAAAAACAAGAAAATACCCACAAGACTAAACAGAACCCAAACGTCATTGACTCTGCCAATGTACTCTATGGTCCAAACATTTTCAAAACTGGTACGTTTTCTGTATGGTGGATAAAAGATATGTACATTGCAATCTCCGGTTTATACCAAATAAATACTATGCATGTTTAATTAGAGTTACAAAAAAAGTGAATATTGGTATAAGAAAGGTCAGTGGAGCTCCCGAGAGGAACTAGAGTTTGCTGGTTATAGAAGAGGAGACAGTAATAAATGTACAAACTTAATTTGGTATCTATAAAAACATAATGCTCATTATCGTTTCTCCATTTATAAGAGGAAGATGTTTCTTTCAAGCAATGTCTTTCGTTTTAATGCCCTTCTTCATCGGTCTACTGATTTTGAGTTAATAACTCTGATGTATTAAAATAAAAATAAAAACTCTGGTGTATAATTCATTTATTTATTAGTGTTTGATGAATTTATAATTAAAATGGAAGATTATATATCTCGCTTTCCATCAAGATCACATCAGCTTCAGGGCAGAAGCCAAGCCAGACTTTGCCTGCCTATTGCTATTAGTTTTCAGTGATATGCGTTTTATTTGACTTAATAAAAATAGATACTCCTTGAGAGTTGTTCAAAAAGAGATACTCCTTGAGATTTTAATAAAAAACTCATCGACAAATAACAGCTTAGACTAGGCTTAGGTATAGCTTAATTTACCTGTTTTGAAATTTATAAGAGAGAGGAGAGAAGAAAAGAAACGCATTGTCTCAACAATTCATCATGATTCATGAGTACACTGCATACAATCCGATTATGCATCGATTACAACTTTTATTCTATCAAGTATATACAAATAAGTCTTTCAAAAACCATTACTAGTATGTTTTATTGAATTAATTAGATAAAACAAAAACAAGTTTGTAAGTATTTCCTTTTTGCGAATGGGAAGAAATTAACTCAAAGTGCAGTGTAGAGAGGCTATTTTCAACTTTGGCAGACAGTAACAAGATGGAAATGACTCTCTGCATCTGAAATATCCAGGCTCTGCATTACATATATACAGACAAAATATACACATTTATTCCATGCTTAAACTATTACATTATATTACTTCAGTAAAAATGGTTTGCTGGTTAAATTACACAGATATGCTTAAAAATAAAAGAAAAAGAATATTAAAAGCAATTACAACCCAGTCCTGTTTAGAATTTTTCAAAACAAAACATTTTCGAATCCACAGTTCTAACTAGGGGTGGGCGTTCGGGTACCCATTCGGGTTCGGTTCGGATCTATTCGGGTTTCGGGTTTTCGGGTTCACAAATTTTAGCCCCATTCGGATATTTCTAAATTTCGGTTCGGGTTCGGTTCGGATCTTTGCGGATTCGGTTCGGGTTCGGATAACCCATTTAATTTTTTTTTTAAAATTTTAAAATTGATTATATACTTTAAATTTCTAAAAAATTATAAACAAATTCATATATTACAAATAATTGAATAATATAAGTCAAAATATCTAAAATTAACATATAAATTAGTTTGATTTGAATATTTGGATTGTGAATCAATAATTTTTTTTAAAGTATTTTTGATGTTTTGAGTGTACTTTAGCAATTTTAGACATGTATGTTTGACTATTTACATATATTTACAACTATTTTGAATAACTTCAAAGTATTTTATATATATACTGAATGTTTTTTTATATATATTAAATCTAAAATAATTAATATATATAGGTATATAAATCTCTTTCGGATATATTCGGGTACCCAAAATACTTCGGTTCGGGTCGGGTTCGGTTTTGGTTCTTTAAATACCAAAATTTTGAACCCATTCGGATATTGAATCAATTTCGGTTCGGGTTTGATACTACTTTTTCGGATCGGATTCGGTTCGGTTCTTTGGATCCGGGTTTTTTGCCCAGCCCTAGTTCTAACTTTGAACTAATCACTTCAAGATTTGGTAGATTCAAAATAACTTAGCTATACGTTCGTTACACCAGTTCCAGTGAGTAGAGTGGGGTATCTCATCAATTACATTCCCCAGTATATTTTAGGCAGTGTTGTTTAATGATTTTGTCTTTAGTAAACTAAATATGACTGGAAAGAATAAAACAAGACCGTAAACTATAATACTTCCTCTATTTTTTATATTTGAAGTTTTAGAGAAATTTTTGTTCTAAATTATTTGACGTTTTCAAAATTTTATGTAATGACCAATGATATTATGATTTCTATTTTATTATTGATTGAAAAACTATTTTTTAATCCGTACACATAATACTAAAATATCAAATAAATAAATAGAAGAAATAATTAATAAATATGATTATGGGATTTGCTATGATTTGAATTTTTCTACCCGAGCAGTAACTAGTCCTAGTTCCTAATAACTATGGATTATTAGAAAATAGTAAAATTAAACAAATAAATTTAAAAATATGTATTTACTCAAGCATTAATACTAATAAAAAATATGTAGTTTTTTTTTAAGATACAAAGTATTCTTATATGTATTTACTCAAGCATTAATAAACTTAAGGTTTTATACATTTACGTGTATTTTTATATGGCAAACAAATTTTACCCTTAAATATTTAATTTTATAATAAAAAAATTCATTTATACTTACCCAAATCTAATTCAGACTTTGAAGTGAAATAGAGTTATAAACTTATAATAATACTCTTTGTTTTTTTTTGGGTCAATAATAATATTCTTTAGTGTATCAAACAAATGATCTTATTAAAAAAATGGGGGGATACGTGGTTGTGTGTGTTGGGTATCGGGAAACTAAAATCCCACCCTCTCAGACGCAATTCATTAATCTTTTTCTCTGATTCTCTCTCTGTCTTTATCTTTCTGCATTACACATTACTACAACATTATTATTCGTATTTATTAATGATGAATTCCTCTCCCAGCCAGCCGTACTGATTCGCCATCTTTTCACCCTTTAATGAATCTTCTTCCTCTCCCTCTTCCCTTTTAAAACTTCACACTCTTTCTTATTCAACTGAAACCACAATCTCCACAAGAAAAAGCTCAAACAAACAAAATATGCAAAGCAGCTTCAAGACCGTTCCTTTCAACCCTGACTTCTACTCCCAAGCCTCTTTCTTCTTCAGGTACACTTCTCCTTTCTATCTTCAAAAGTACACAAAAGAATAACAAAAAGAACCAATCTTTTTTTCTTTCTCTGGTTTAAAAACAGAGGAGACAGCTGTCTTGATGAGTTTCATGAACCCGTTAACGCTTTTCACCATGACGAAGCTGTTGCTGGTTTAAGTCCAAGTCAGCTTCTTACTTACTTTCTTTCTTCTTCTCTTTTTGTTTAAGTACAAAGTCTTAAGCTTTTAGTTTTAAAAAAAAAGAATTTTGTTTGAAAGAATCAATCTTCTCTGTAGATGTCACTGTTGCTGCTTCCAACAACTTACACTACACGACGTTTGATACGGTATAAAAGTTGATTCCTTTACATCTTTTTATAATATTTATTTTAACATTTTTCTTTTTATTTCAATGTGTACTCTGTTTTGTTAAGGTCATGGAGTGTGGGTTGAGGGAGAGACATGAAGGAGAAGAGGAGTGTTTGGACACAGGACAGTTAATGTATCAGAGAGGAGTAGTAGGGGAAGTGAACAGCAGTTTAGTAGACAAGTGGTGTGATTCGGTTTCAGCCATGGCTGATAACAGTCAACATACTGACACTTCCACAGATATTGATACTGATGACAAGTCTCAGGTTTTGTTCCTTTGTCTTCTTCGTTAAAATTTCATTCACTCTCACCAAAAGATTCTGTTTTTTTTTAATTTCTGTTTTGTGTCTTCACTTGGAGTTTTGTCTTGTCTCTTGTTGGTTTTGTAATTTGCCATTGATGGGTCACCTTGAGATTCGATCACAGACATTGTTTACTGAAAGACTGTGTCCCTCTCTCTCTGTGTCTCGTCTATTTCAATGATGGCTTGTCTGTTTTTATTTTTATGGGTCTAATGAAACTCACCATGGATGATTGGTTGTGTAGCTTTACTGCCCATAACATGTGCTGTTTCTTCCTTTGTTAGATATGGGATGGAACTTCAATAGATGCTTGTAAAGTTTTTTCATGCTTTTTATTGATATAGTAATATGAATCCACTGGCCCCATGGTTTAATAATATGTAATTTGTTGTAAAGTGTTTATGCTTTTTGTATGGTATAACATGAGTTCATTGGCCCATGGCTTTAAATGAAAACTACTTTCATTTTCTTTTTCCTTTTTAGTTTGATTACTGCATATTGAGTTTCTTATGTACTTTGCTTGTGTTGTTCAGTTAAATGGAGTTCATCAAGGGATGCTTTTGGCTACAAACTGTGCAGATCAATCTAAGGTGAAACCTAGTGAACAAAGGGGTAGATACTAGTTGTAGTTTAAAGGTTAATCAACTTTAACTTTCAAATTATTGGCAGGCGCTTAGAAGACTTGCTCAGAACCGGGAGGCTGCTAGGAAAAGCCGGCTGAGGAAAAAAGTATATTAGTTGAATCATTTAACCAACATTTTTTCATGTTCCATTATTTTTGAATATGCTTGCATTGTCTCTTAATAGGCATATGTTCAGCAACTTGAGAACAGTCGGATCAGGCTAGCGCAGCTAGAGGAAGAGCTCAAAAGAGCTCGTCAACAGGTCTGGAAACGACTGTTGTCTACACTACTGTCTTCAACTTTTTTTGATTTGTGTTAATGGGTATTCTCTGTTATGTAGGGATGTTCTGGTGAGAGAGGAGCTTCAAGGGAAAACACACATGTTGCTGCCGGAAATGGTAAGACTTTCCTTTTATAGAACTTTATTAATGTGAAATGATTTTACTAAGAATGAATGTTGTAGGTGTATTTTCTTTTGAAGTGGAATATGCACGTTGGATGGAGGAACATCAAAGGCTGATCAACGACTTGAGAGCGGGTGTGCATTCGCAGCTAAATGACAACGAGCTACGTGTACTAGTGGATGCTGTGATGAGTCACTACGATGAGATTTTTAGGCTAAAAGGAATTGGTACTAAAGTGGACGTCTTCCACATGCTCTCAGGCATGTGGCAGACCCCTGCTGAGAGATTCTTCATGTGGTTAGGTGGATTCAGATCATCTGAGCTACTTAAGGTAAATCAAAGGCCTCACTCAAATCATTTGTTTTGATCTTCTTTGCTTTAGTTTTTTTTTGTGTTTTTGTTTGTAGATATTGGGGAACCATGTAGATCCCTTGACTGATCAGCAGTTGATAGGAATCTGTAATCTCCAGCAGTCATCTCAGCAAGCAGAGGATGCATTGACACAAGGCATGGAAGCTCTGCAACAATCGCTTCTAGAGACGCTTTCATCTGCTTCAATGGGTCCAAACTCTTCAGCAAATGTTGCTGACTATATGGGTCATATGGCAATGGCCATGGGGAAGCTTGGCACTCTTGAAAACTTCCTTCGTCAGGTAAAACAAAACAAAACCTCTCACAAGCAACAATTAACATTTATAAATAAATAAAATTAAAACTGAATATATTTGCAGGCAGATCTATTGAGGCAACAAACTTTGCAACAGCTTCACAGGATTCTGACAACAAGACAAGCTGCTCGTGCCTTTTTGGTCATCCATGACTATATTTGTCGACTTAGAGCTCTTAGCTCCTTATGGTTAGCCCGACCAAGAGACTAAGCCTTTGAGCATAGCTCTCTCTCCTCTGTAGCCTTTTAGACCAGCTGTTATAAATTTATTTAGTATGTAGTAAACGTTACCATTTTCATAATCGTTTTTATTTTGACTTTTTCCCTATGCTAAACTGAGAAAGAAAAAAAAGCAAGAAGCTAACAAGATCTAACACAACAGTTATATAACGTAAGAGACAAGGCAACACTCAGCGCTTCATGCCTGGTACAACAATGGGAGGAGTTATTTTATCTCGTCTCCATTTCTCTATATTCGAAACCCATCCTGAAAAAAACACCAGAACATATAATAATGAGCTTTTAATTTGTAGAAAAGCTAAGATCCTTTTAGTTCTAAGAGTATGATTAATCTGGGATTTTTAAGGTAACGTTTTTCGCGGAAGTTAATAAATTATCTTTTAATTTTTAACTAAAAACGCAAAGAACCGATTCTTAAAGTCGTTACTAAAAATGAGTTTTTAGTTTTTTAATTAAAAATTAAGAAACAGTTTCTTAACTTCCAATAAGAACTTCACCCTAAAAACTATTGGTTAATCATGGTCTAAAGCAACTAAAAATACATACCGAGGGAAGGATCAGCGCCTTGGTTCTTGAGTTCTCGAGACTCTTGGCAGATAGCACATGGTGTGCAACATATATGAACCCAATAGTCACTGCATGGTTTCTCAGGCAATGCGAAATGTTCTCTAAGCCTTGACCTGCTTGGAAACGCGTAAAGCCAACAGCAACCAACAAACCCTAACGCTAGATGAATCAAACCTGCGTTCAGACAAGCTACATTCCCCCAAACTTTAGATTTTTTTTTACAAACATAATATGTAGGTAACGTGTTGCTTACGTATGGTTCCTCTGCTTACGATCTCGCTGTTCTGAGCGAAGGAGACGCATGGCAATATAGCTGTCTGAACACCTTTTCAAGAATATCCATTTTGATACAAGAAAGAAAGATTCTATCAAATTAACAAGAAAAAGAAGAAATAAGATGATATGATTTTAAGAAGACATAAAGAAAGAACGTACAAATGTGACCATCTGCGTGACAATCACAAAGACCGGTGGTCCATAGTCCCTGAGGAAGTTCTCCTGCGTACGGTTGATCCCTGAACAATGCTCTTTCCGCCATGAACACCGGCACATCACCGTACATTTTCCAGTTTCCGATTTCAGTAATTAATAATACATCAGATAATTTACCATCCTTTTTTTCAATTCAAAGATAATGCAACAATAATTCCCAAATAGCAAATAATAATTTAGAATCACTTTTTTCTAACGTTGTTTCCCAGATGAATGGGTTCTATACATTTTTTAAAGACAAAAAAAAAAACTTTTTCCGATGAGAAAATCAGGAAACTAATGGGGAATTTATTTAATATAATACTTGTTTGCAATTAAACATTAGTTTTTACAAATATTTGGTCATAAGTTCCAACAAAGGTAAAGCAAGTATTACCCCTAAATACAAACCTCAAATATTTGGCCATAAGTTCCGATACATGTCTAAATTTAAAAGTTTTTATTTTTATTTTTTTTCAAATTATCCCATAGATTATAATTGGTCACGTAAACATAACTACTGAAGAATGTTTGACTATTGGATTAATTTGGTCCATTTACAAAAATAAATTGCCCGCAACCTATTTTCAACTTTTGCATTATTTCAAGAGTAAAAAACATCTGTAAACAAAAAATAAATGGTCAAAGTTTGTGTCTTAGAATTTGATAATGCCTGTTTTCCGAAGTGATAGATGACAAATTGATAATAGCAGCATATAATTTATTTTTGTATGACAAAACTAAAAAAGCATAGAAAAGGAGAAAGAAGAAAAATTGAGGTTGCCTTCAAACTTCAAAGCCAACTAACTGTGAACTAGGCTCCGCTACAATTATCTCTACGACATTCTTTGAGACATTTAGTTAGGGTCCTTTCAGTTATTAGCATTCCTTTCTTTAGTTATCAATTTTGTTATCAGTACAAACTTGCAACTTTGGTCTCAAAATTTTGCATGAACTCAATTAATAGATCATATTTCCTCAACTAACCATGAGATAATTGTTTGGCCAAGTTCATGCAGGCAACATGAACACATCAAAACTAAAAATACTGATTACATAATTGCTCCAATTTTTTTTTTCAAAAGCTCTAAACATTTAAAGTTTTACTTGTGTCTATAATTTTAAAATGAAATGTTACACAATAATTAATAGATACTTTCTCCTGCAGAACGCAGGTTATTATCGAGTTATTTTAATTCCCAAAAACATTTTAGTATCTAAGATACAAACATATAAGAGCTACCATAAAAACTTTACAAAATACATAACTAATACTTAAAGGCTCTCAAAGTGGTGGATGAAAGCCTCGATGTCGCACAACATTTCAAGAGTCATCTTGTGACCAAGCGGAGACTCATCAAGAATCTGAAACGCATGACCAACGCCTTTGTACACCACACACTTATTCATTTTCTCATCACTATCACACATCTCTATCGCCCTATCCATCAGCACATCCATCTCCGCCACGCACACCAGCGTCCTCGTCTTAATCTCCACCGGTTTACAATACGGATGCTCTCTGTTTGCACCCCGTGGCAAAGCCAGTCTCCACCACGTGTCTGAAGACGCAAGTGTCAGCACTGAGCTCTTCGTGTTGTTCTCCACGCGCCTCTCGCTCTCCGTACGCGTTTCCCCGCTAAAGAAAGGCTGGATCAAGATCGTTCCTTCTATATTCAATGGCTTTATAAGAGCGTCGGCGGCGACATGGTTGGCTATGTTGCCTCCGGCGCTGTCTCCGGCCAAGAATATACGGTCAAAGTCACATAGCTTGGACCACAAGTTATCGTTTCTTGTTTTCTTGAGCCAAAGAATGGCGTTGACTCCATCTTCGTATGCTGCTGGAAGAGGATTCTCAGGGGCTAAACGGTAATTTACATGCATGACCAGACAACGTGATTTTGCGGACAATCGAGCCATGAACTGGTGGTAACATGACCAAGAAGCCGAGCCGGCGCAGAAACCTCCACCGTGGAAGTAGACAATCAAAGGAAGCTTAGAGACCGAGGAGGACTTGGTGACCTTTGGGACATAGAGACGTGCCCATAAGTTTGTCGAGTTGTCTATGTGAACGTTCCACGTGGCCGTCTTTGTAAACTTTAATAAGGCCTTCCACTTCTTCTACGACCGCTCCATGAAGGTTGGTGTTATTAGGGTTATTGGTCGTCACATGGGTTATTGTGGTTGCTTCCATTTTTCTCTTTTCAAGTGTGGTTTGTGCAGCTTCGTGACACCAAAAGAGGTCTTACTAAATAGTTGTTAAAGGAGCTTTGGATAGAGAGTTTGGGGAGTGATGATGTAATGAGAGATCCTTATATAGGAGGAGGATATGAAATTAAGTTTGAAAATATTTCTACTTTATTTTTATTTTTCACAAAAATGTGACTTTTCTTTGTAGATACTGAAGTAAATGTCTAGGACCGGACACATCCCGTGATTTTCTTCAATGTAACAAATTGACCGTCAACAACAAAAATAGGAGATAATTTGACGATTAGAGGTATTGATTTGAGATCTTCCATGATATTTTTTCTCTTTGTCGGCAAACATCTTCCATGAGAATAAGTGGCACACATATATACAAATAAATTCTCTCTGTTTACCCTTTTTATGAAGAAACTAGGCAAAATAACCAAAAAAAATTAACTATAAAAATTGGTCACGGTATGATATTATGTATATATTACAAAGTATATGCTATCATTCATTTTTGCCTGTATAATTTTTGTTTTTATCTTTTTTTTCTTTTAATTGTTTAATATTCCATAGGTTTCATAAAAAACTTTGTTTCATAATAAATGTCACTTTAACTTTTTAATTTTGTTTTACAAAGTGTTATTCTACAATCCTAATGTAATTTTGTACATAAAATCTACTTTTTACTTTTTTGAATAACCAATGATATTTTAGTTAAATTATTTTCATTTAATTAAACATACATTAAATAGAAATATATTAGTGTATTATATAATTTTTTTTATTTTATGTGCAAAGTGTCAAAGTGACACTCATTTAAAAACAGACAAAGTTTTTCTTTGATAAAAATATGGGTTTTATTCATAGCAACATTTTTAGTCTTCAGAATGTGGACGTCAATACTTACTTAGTATGCGTGAATAGACTTGAAAGACTTGTTCTAATCCAATGAACTGGCAGGGCAATTTAATATTCAACGCGTTTAATTTCTTTGTAAGTCAGTCGAAAAAGACTTGTTCTAATCCAATGAGCTGGGAGGACAAATATCAACGCGATTAATTTCTTTGTAAGCTAGTCGATGGAGGATTATAGTCATATATAATCAATTGTATTTCTCTAAAAATTCCATTCAACAAGTCGTGTTATAGTTTGGTTTTTATAAATAAGAATTGCAATTACAAAGATGAAAATGTGGCACGAATGCATCAAATATTCTGGTGGTGGGTGATAATCTACCATAGTCCCATTTTCCACAGCATAGGGTCAGAACTCAGAAGAAATATTGAATTGGTTGAATAGTTTTGTCAAACTATACTTAACATAACTAGTTTTAGCATATCCGTGTGGAAACATTTCAACATGTGAGTTGGTTTAGTCACTGTCTGAACCACTAGCATCATTAATAACATTGCCGGTCAAATCTTTATGCTGAAATATATTGTCATGGTATCAGAGATTTAATGTCATATTTTCCTTGAATCAGCAGTAAACAAAGTTTGGTATAAAAACACCAAAACAATGGTAGCATTCTACACGGTAGCAATCAAATTACTTTTAAATTATAATTTGTTAAGAAATTTTACTTACTTATAATAGACACATTTTAATCGGAGAAGTAAAGAATGTCAATTACTATTAATACAAACTAGGATTCAAAACAACT
This sequence comes from Eruca vesicaria subsp. sativa, assembly GCA_932364175.1. Taxonomy (NCBI): domain Eukaryota; kingdom Viridiplantae; phylum Streptophyta; class Magnoliopsida; order Brassicales; family Brassicaceae; genus Eruca; species Eruca vesicaria. The sequence goes on along the minus strand of CAKOAT010255154.1, from coordinate 309,022 downwards.
AAATAGTTAATACAGACAAAAACCAATCTAATTTAACCTAGACATGGGCGCTTGAACCGATGGAGGAACCGCAGAAGCAGACATAGCCATCCGTGCCTGACGTTCCATGTTCCCATGCCACCCAATAGACAAGTCGAAGGCACGTTTGTGTTCAAGTTGCCTATACTCTTGACAAAGAGCACACGGCTCGCAGCAAAAATGAACGCAACAATCACAACAAGGTCTCTCCTTGAGATTGTATTGGCCTCGAAGTTTGGTTCGGTAAAAGCAAGAGTAGAGACTGCTCCCTGCGTATCCAGTAAGCATGAATATGATCATGTACATCGCTCCACTCACACCACAAGATGATCCTCCTCTGTCTACAATCTCTGCGATGCGTCCGAATGCAACACATGGACACCAACACGTTAAGCAACATGAGTTTATGTCCATCCAACATTCGCATAGATCAGTCGACCAACGTTTGGGTTTGCCATGGTTTGGGACTTGTGTGTCGTTGGATGAAGGGTTCATGGTTTTGTGTGACTTGTTGAAGAAGCAATGTTTATGTTCTAATGATTGTTTTTGTCTTATTTATATATATTGAATTGTGTAACGTTGTGACACTTTTTATCATATGATGATAGCACGTAGGGACGCTATGTAATGCACCTTTCTATAAGTTAACCGTTAGACACACCTTTCGGATCTTAAAGCGAGTCTACCAGTTATTGGGTCACACATAAGGTTTAAAAGGGCCCAAGTACACAAATAAATGGGCCAAGTCAACAAAGCCCATATAATGGTCAACTAATTTGGAACTCCATCCAAAATGAAACCATATCTTCTATCTTATCCATTCTCATAAAATCTCCATTGTTCTTTCAAGAAACAAGAAACAAGAAGAAAAATGATGTCATCAATGGCACTTCACTCATCTGCTTCCCTCTGCTCTTCTCTCATTTCTCAACGTCCAAAACTCACCATCAAAGCTTCTCCCTCGTTCCATAACCAATCCACCAAACCCATCTCTCTAAACAGGAGAACCGTGGCTCTTGCAGCTCCAGAGACGCTCACTTCTGAACCAGTCACTGGCATTGACACTTCCGAGACTACACAACCAAAACAGGTAACATAACAACAACAGACTCTTCTACTTAGTGTTCTGTTACAGACAAACTCAAAAAACCATAGCTGTTGTTGTTGTTATGTGTTTAGGTGGTGAATCAGCAAGATGAGAAGGCAAGAGTGGTTCTTAAGTTTGTGTGGATGGAGAAGAACATAGGATTAGGATTGGACCAGCATGTTCCAGGACATGGGACAATCCCACTTAGTCCTTACTTCTTCTGGCCAAGAAAAGATGCTTGGGAAGAGCTAAAGACTACACTTGAAGCTAAGCCATGGATCTCTCAGAAGAAGATGATCATTCTCCTTAATCAAGCTACTGACATCATCAATCTCTGGCAACAAAGTGGCGGCAATTTAACTTCCCAATAATCTCTTTTTTTTTTTAAAAATGCATTTCAAGAATTTAAGTCCTTTTTCCATTGTCTATTGATATTATGTTACTGAGATTTATTTGTTACAATCATATCAAAACAATATCTCCATCATATTGCAAAGGGGATGACAATAAAAGTAAAAACTAAACAAAGTTATTGCTTCCTCGGAGAAGTAAATATCCGACGCTTGAAGGTGGACACTTAGCAGAGAAGAGCTCCTCCAGTCACCAGAATATGTACATGTCAATGTCACTTTCTTCTCAAATACGCTCACCAATATTGAATATGTTTCTGCGTCCAAAAGAACAGTTTGTTATGAGAGAAGAGCAAAATATTGTCTCATGTGGAGAAGAAGTAAACTATGTCTTACCGAACAATACATCCTGGACATTATATCAGCGATCTTCTCTTGGCAGTCACTACATCTGATGTCTGCTGATAAAACAATTTCCTGAATCTGATTACAGACAAAGACTATTTACTGAACCAACGAGTTGCATCTTTAAAAGATGGAAGTGTTCAAGGAGTACGAACAAGAGGCATGGATAACGATGCAACCAAAAGCTAGACTGCTTTTACTTGTTACTGAAAGCTTGTTTCTTGGTGATGATGCTCCAAGCTCTTGACAATGTCAGACTGAGAAGTCGTTACAGTGTCTCGTTGTACAAGGAAGTAAAATAAAACAGGAATAAAGATGATGCAGAAACCACCAAACCAAAAAGTGGGAAAAGAAGAGTGTTGCAATCCGGAAAAGGATGAGCTACCAGATCTACTTAAGTGGATGGCAGAAGAAGCTCATCTTTTCTTTTGCTTCATTCTATGGAGAAAATCAAGTTCACGGAGACAAGAGACATGTTAACACACAAGCAGACATATACTACTATGCTTTGGATCAATGACTTAATGTATACCATATTTCAGAGTGTAAAAGTCAAGACCTGTTGTTTCCTCTCTTATGCATAGTTTGATAAAGATGCTTCATTCACCGAAATGCAACCCCACCAATATCATTCAAAGTAGAAGGTAGGTTCTGTCCGAGTCTATACATTTATTTAGCTCTTTACCTTTTCTACCTTACCCCACTTTGGTATTTCCATCATAAAAAGGATGATTTACCACCTTTTCATCAGAATTAGGTTAAAATACAAGTGCTCTTACAGTCATTAACAGACTGTAAACTCTCAATGAGTTATATATCATAAATGATGGGTTTCACGTAAAGGTCTAAACCTCCACAAAATAACATTTGTTACCAGCTAAACTTCAACCAAAGAGGGATCCATTTCATTTGATGTTGGTCCCGCAAAACCCTTATGGGGGACATGAACAAGGACAGAAGTTACTAACAATCATGTGTCCTGCAAGTTCGAAAATATCATAACAAATTCACAAACCAGTGCTTCAAAGTTCTTATTATATGTGAGCCTCACATCAGCTAATACAATTCAACACAAGTTCAAAAAGTGTTATATACATATATGAACATTGAAGTTGAACTCAAGGTAAGAGATTTTGGTTTTATTTAATAATACATAGTTTACATGAAAAGAAAAAATCCCATCAAACCAGAACGAAAAAACAAAACAAATGGTATCTCTATGCTAAAGAAAGAAAACATAATTAATTCTGAAAAGAAAAAGAAAAAACACTGTTTAATGTCTAATAAAACACCTAGCGAGGCAATGCTATTATTACCTACCTTCTATTGCACCCAAAACTTGCAATCTGTATTAGAAAGCTCTATGCATACTGTTACACATACACAAACGAATTTGGATGCCATGACGAGCTAAAAACCTATAAAAATCCCAAAGAAAATCTTGCGAGTCACAATAATCTAAAACCCCAAAACCCATTAAGGTAATATGTACCTCACAAGACGAAACACACTCCAATCCCAAAGCTGATGATCATCATCTTGACATCACTAGGCCAGTCAAACTCTGACCAACCGAAGAGCCGAACACAGAGTCTCCCATGAACTTTCCGTTCTCACAGTCCAAAGGCTTTTCACATGAGAAGCCATCAGTCAAGCTAGGTTTGTGCGGACAGTAACTGACAATTCGATTACGCTTCCTTCGGCTAACAACAGGAGAGCTAAACAGAGAATCTCCCATGGAACTGCACTTCTGACAATCTAAGGATCTTTCACGTGACAAACCTTCAGCTGCGCTAGGCTTGTGTCTACCGTAACTGGCAGATCTTTTCCGCTTCTTCGATGGCTCCCAATTTAAATCAAAGACCAAGACGTCTTTTAGAAGATCTGGAACTGGCTGCTTAGTAGACGACTTATTGGTTGTAGCTACCGAAAGAGAGACGGTTGGTTTAGCTTCACCATTTGGAGAAACCACACCATCACCATCACCAGCACCAGATAGCTTTTCATCATGTTTCACCTCGACCTCTTTCTCCTTCATCAAGGATAGGACAGAACCCACGAGATCAGATCTTGATTTTATGTCCACCCACTCATCTGCCGCCCATTCCATAGATTGTCTAAGATCCCTACGATGGAAGGAAGACATTTTCTTTTCACCTGAGAGAAAGTTACCAACAAAATAAAAGTCAGTCTCGCAAAAAGATTGACTAATTTGCTATCATACTTCCATTTAAAGGTAACGTCTACTCACCTGGCAAGTAAACTTCGAATTTCTCTTCAGAAACTTTCTCCACCACGATCCCCTCCCACCATCCATCACACCACCACACATCCACAGGCATACCGACACCGACAGCGCATGCATCCTTTTCATTGCTGGGCTTCAGAGTTGGGCGTACTATCTTCCGTCCTGCGGTTCTAAGTCCCAGATGGTCACTATCAGCAACACGAGATGCCAAAATCCACTCCTGCAACCAAGAAATGAAACATGTTATAACACAGTGGAAGGTAGAAAACAAAACCAATGGGTGGGTTTCCAAATATGTACCTCTAGCTTTTTAGATTCATCATCTGCATCCGTAATGTCTTGGTACTGGACCTTAACCTTATCCTTGTGTTTCTTCACTATCAATGCTCTCAACCAACAACCTCTGATGCCACTATCTTGGGAAAGAACTTCAACCAGAGAACCTTTTTTGATGTGATGAGAATAACCATCTTTTTCGCCCTTGCCCATAGAAGCGTTTGAAGCCTCCACGTCAACAGAATCCGGGCTAGCTTTGCAGTCATCAGCCGAACGACGCCGTTTGGATCTAGTTCCAACGAAACCAACAAGAGAAGCTCCTGTTTCTGGGTCAGTGCCAAGTACCTGAGCATCTTCACCTGACTTGAAACTGGAAACATTCAAGTATCTAAGCATTTCTTGTTTCCAGTAACCTTGTAACTGCGTGATGTCATAAGGCTCTATACCATCATCTCCATATACTTTCTGGCAGAAGAAAGGTAGTAGCTGAACAGACATTGGCAACTTGAGAAATTTTTCATAATGCTGAGGACTGAGGACAGTAGCCAATCCATCTATGCACTCGATTTTGATATCTTGACGACAAAGAGAAAAGAAAATCTCTCTGTCATCAGTTTCATCGGACAAAACAACACCAACTTCATCAGTTTTGTGAAACCATCGTACCACAACCATCTTGTTGCCTTTGGAATCCTCATAAAGGTCCTCCAAGTATGCGATGAGTCTCTTGTTTTGCTCCGCTAAAACATACACAAAATCATTCACCTGCAACGAGTTTACGGCAAAAAAAAAGGTCCACTTTAGTATAAGGAAAAGAAACAAAATATACTAGATACCAAAAAATTCACAAAATGAATTATAATAGAAACAGTGTATATAAACTCACCGAGACTGTGACACCATTCCGAGAGAAAGACGGATAATGCCTTCGCCGTTTCCTGCAAGTCAAAGAAGTACCCATCCAGGAGAAATCAACGGTCGGATGAATAGGCTTCTGATATTTACCACTCTGAAAAGCAACAAACGAGTAAAGATCAATACTGAGTTTTCTAACAAGGAGACACTCTGATCATTGATGAAAAAAAAAAGTGATCGCAAGCAGTACCATGAAAGAGCTAATGTTGAATCCTCCAGCAGCTTGTTCAGTCATAGTAGTAGCTGGTACATCTGCTACATGAGGCATCTCACCTAAGAAAATGAAGAAAACCAAAACCGAAATAGATCAGCAAGAATTCAACATGTAATCTCCAGATACAACAAGACTTGTAAGAGAAAATCAAGTCAATGCAGACATGCTCAGTACCAAAAAGGTGGAGAGCGGATCTGTCTGCAGCAAAATTAAGTCATTAATAGATTTAGCTGCAAAAGGCGCAACGAAAGGGTGTAAGAGCTCTAACACAAAGAAAAAATATTTCCACTAAACATATTCTGCAAACAAACAAATAGGTACCTCATTAACCCCTATACACAAGCTTTAGTATTAAAACACCTAGCAGGCAATCACATGACTCAATCATAACATGAGAGTCAAGTTGCACCAAGGCGTAGAGGTTCTCCAACAACGCCTTGGGCATAGGCGTTAGAAGGCGCTAGCTTCTTGGATCTGAGGCGTTGGTCTCTAGTGGCTTTTGAGTTTTAAGCTTTTTTTTGTCGAAATCTATTAAAAAGTTGGACTTTTTCTCTTCTACCAGAGAACAGAACATAAGTTGGCCTATTTATTTATTCAAAACATATCTTCTTCTTTCTCCTTTGTTCTACTCCGCCAAACTACAGGATTCGACCTAACTTAGAGATTCCAAGGATTCACCAGAAAATCTCTATCAACAAGAAAACCCTAAAGATAAAACACAGAAACCAATTGCCTGGCACATGAGAGAAGCGGCAAAAGCCTCAATTGCCTCAAACCTTAAACCTATCTTCTATCTCACAACCAATTGACTCTAACCTCTTAATCAAATCGTCGAAAGAAAAAAAAGGTTTGCAAAATCGTATCAAAATCTCCGCATAGTAACGAAAAAAATCAATTTTTACAGAAATTTCACAAAAAGCTATGCGAATTTAAAAAAAAAATAAACTCTTTTTGAGCTCATACGAGTCCAGATCTAAACTTTATCTCGCACCCAATTCAAAATCAACAAAAAGGCACATGCCCAAGAAGAAGAAAATCAATTAAGAGATTAAGAAAAATTACCCGAAACAATCGAATCGAGCCAACCCTTGACGTCTTCAACAGAGCTAAGCTTCTTCAATAAGGAGCGATTCTTCTTCAACGCGTATCTAAACGACATGCGTTTAGAATCGCTCTTCAACCTCCCAACAACCGCTAGATCTACACACCCGTCTTTCCTCTCGAGGTAATAACGAAACTCAATCTTCCCCTTCCCGTTCTTCACACGCCGCTCGTTCCAGCCGCAATACGACGGCGTTTCCGACGACCACGCCATATCTATTAAAACCTCCTCCCACAGAACGTGAGCTTCCCAAATCGTCTCTCTCTCTGTGAATGAGAAGAAGAAAAAAAACAGAGAGGAAGAAGAAGGGGGAATTTGAATAATATAAGAGATTAGGGTTTCGATTTTGGGGATAAGATCGAGGGTAGTGATTGGCTCCACGTCGATGTTACGTTTTTAATTACGGTATTATCCTTTTTAAGTTAGTTGAAATTACGCGAGTGCCCTTGAGAGGCTTTTTTGTCTTTCTGCCATCACGATAAGGAGGCCCGTTTGGGGAGATTTTTTTTTTAAATAAGGGGAAAAGGACAGAAAACAAGTTGTGTGTAATAGGAAGGAAGGAAGCGCGTGATTTCCGGATTCCTTGACTCGCTCTTTCTACCTTTCTGACAGCTGTCTGTCACGTCTTTGGAATTTTTATCCTTTTAAGATATTTTCTGTATCTGTTTAATTTATTTTGATTTGGATCTTAATAGAATTCAAATCCAGAAGAAATGAAATTACATAAATTCTCAATATTTCGCGATTTCGATTCTTAATCACTGATAATAATTATATAAATTAATAAAAAATATGTAATGGATTATAACATGTAAAACATTGGTCTAATAGCATGTACAAATATAATGAATATAATTCCAAACCTAAATAAGAAAATATTAAGAAAAAGTTAAGCAATTATTTCTAAAAAATATAAATAAATTATAATAAAAGTTTAGAAATTTTAGATATATTACTAGATTGAAACTTATAATTTCAAATGAAATATCAAACATAGTTACTAACTTTTAAAATTACTTCATTAAATTGTTAAACATACTATTACTATTTTTTTTGAAAATGCCATACATACTTTTCTATAAAACAGTTAGATTAATTATCATAAATAAATCTTCATATAACAAATAACATTATTTAGTTTTATGCTATAAAAATAAACATGGTTTTATCTTTTTAGTCGCTTATTCTTTTTCAACACTTTGATCCTCATTTTTATACGCATTAGAATTTAATATCACCAAATTTACTTGTTGAATAAAATATTATTTTTTCCTTAAGACCTTTAATATCTTTAACAAACAAGGAGTATAGCTATCAAAAAAGGAGTTTATTTAAAATTGTTGTTTCAATCAGTTCTATAAAAATGCATTTTGAATTAGTCAATTTGATATATGTTTTAAAATTTCAACATGCTATTAGTTATGGTCACAAATCTCAGATTAAACGAATATTTGAGGGCGGCTGACGCGCAGAAAACTTCAAGAGTTGGGATTCAACAAAGAATATTCGAACCAGATTCTAAATCTCACAAAGGAGTTTCGTGAAATCTTCAAAATGTCAAAAACGTTTTAACTTACTTTTGATTCATTCTCACGGTACAAAACTAGCTCAAATGTTTATTTTCTGAACCAGGAGCTTCCAAAAAGACCGAACTAATCCTCCAAAAAAAGTATCCATGAATTATATCCAATAGACCAATAACAAATCTTTTATTGAAGTGGCATAGTCATATGTTTGTCAGACAAAACTAGTTTTACGATAAGTAAAACCCAAAATTAAGATTCTCGTAAATTGCATATAAAGACAAACAATTGATCACCGGAACCTTATAATTTCTTCAAGCACAAATTTGTGCATTCATTAGATTAAACACCAACAAGATAATACTAATTTGTTATTCAACGATGTCTATATCATTTTCTGTTTAGTTATTTTGTCATCAAATCCAAAATCTATTTCAAGAATGAATTAAAAATCATCGAGAGGAACAATCATTGGCCTTGAAGACAAAGCAACAATTTTAGATGTCCAAGGACTAACCTTCTTTGTAACAAAATTTGCTACCAATCCAGTTTAATGTTCCTATCAATGTAAAGCTTGTCAATATACTCTATGATCGGCCTCGAAGCTTCCATGTACCTCCTCATGTTCTTCTCCACAGATTGATCTTCAAACCCATTAAAACAAAACAACAAGTCAGAATCATAATCTCCAAAAGAATCATAAACTCGACCAAAACAAAACCTCACTTGTTTCATTAAGCCGTAACAGAAGTTGGTCCCTAGTCGGAAGTGTATACATTCCAGCATAAACCGCTGTTCGAACGGCCCACGTGTGAAACGGTGCACATACTTGTGTGTAAGCTTTTGTTGCAGCGTCTTTCAAAGAGTAACACTCGTTCGTCATTAAGAATTGTTCGAAGATGGCTCGGATTAGGTCTAAACCTAGTCTAACACGTCGTAGATTTCTCGAATAGCTTCCTTGTGTCTTAACCGTTTGGTTCATAACATCTAGATCAAGAATGTTTTGTAACGTATCAAACGTTTTTGACGCTTCCACCAAATCTCTAACCTATTTTTTTTTAAACAAACATTTGTTCAGTTTCTAAGGCTTAAGATTCGTATCAAAACATCAACATATAATTTATTGAGTTCTTAAGGGTTTCGAACCTTGGAGACGTACTCCATCTCAGCGAACTTGAAGGCGAAGCCAAGGCACCCGAACAAAACAGAGACGTGAGTACACGCACTGCAAAACGCATCGAGCCTTAATCCATCATTTGATACGGCGTCGTTGTGGTCGATCTCAGAGCGTTTTTGCCACCGTGGTTTAAGCAAATCTGCTAGATCCTCGAACGCTTCTGTGATAACGGACAAAGGTGTGTTGAATGATCTAGCGTCCTGGATCATGTCTTTCTCCATATTATTACTTTATCTTTGGTCTACTCTTATTTTTGTTATATAGCTTCGCCGACACGGTTGCAAAGACTTTGAAAAATTCTTCTTGTTGAATCATGATGTGTCGGAAGAAGAAAGGAAACTTAGGGGAAAAAAAAATGTAAGACGTGTTCTCGAAGAATAAAAACCGATGACTTGCGATGTGTTTTTTGGAACGTGACTTTTCGCAACACGTTTCCTTGTCTCCTCCACGTTGCTTATTTTTCACTATCATTTCAGTCCCCTTTTAGGCCCATTTGTATTAATTTCAGCCCATAAGGTTCAATTAACTCAAACATGCCGGTTCGAACTGGTTTTGCTAATTCGGTTAAAATGTTTTTCTTTGAGATTTTTTGAAATAAAATTAATTGGTTTTCACACAAAAAAGAATCATGGAGATATTTTTAAACAAAAAATATTTTAGCTAAAATACTATTTTAGTTTATTTTACAGTAAAATGCTTTTGATAAATTTTCAATAGTTTTAATAGTACTTCACTTTTGATTTTAATATAACTGTATTAAGATAACCCATTCTTCTGATTTACTCTTCATTGATCTAACTATTTTATTTTGAGTAAAAAATCAACCAAATTATCTTTAATGAATATACAAAATTTTTTAAAATTAGTGGCATAAGCCATAAATACAGGTCAGATAAAGATCATTTTTTAAAATACTTTTGATCAGATATATTAATCAGTGTAAAATCAAACTGTATAGGATGTTCAGATTTTGGTACTGGTTTCGTTTCAGTTTTATGTCAAATATATAAGTTTTCAAACAAAAACAAATCAATTTCAGTATGCTCTTTTATGTTATTTTTTTACCCTAAGCTCGTTTGTATAAATTCAAATTGGCTTATGTACATGTTCAGCCTATTGCAATTTTAGTTCCAGTTTCTGATAAAATATATAAATTTTCAAAACAAAAATGTTTATCAGTCATAATACCAATATTGAAAAAGTCACTTTCTATTTTTTTATTGAGTTCATAAATATTACTACTGATTACAATACATACCCAAAAGATCTCACGCTTCAACTATCTTATTATTGGATAACTGTACTTCATTTCTAACTGGACTAGTGTCTTCTTTACTATGATGCACCTGAACCGGTTTGTACGTGTAAATCTTGGCACACCATAGATAATACACGAGGTTGACAACTTGTAACGCAGTGATCACCCAGTAAAAATACTCAAGTCTTCCTCGGTTTAAATTGTTATCCGGTAACCAATTGCTTCCATCTGGTTTAGCACTAAACTTATGAACCAACGTCACAAGCAAAGTGCTTACATAGTTGCCGATCGAAATTGCCATCCAGAACAATGCTGTCGCTGTACTCCTCATGCTCTCTGGGGCTTGGTCATAGAAAAACTCCAAATGTCCGATCGACATAAATGCCTCAGCAATTCCATGGAGACTATACTGAGGCATCAACCAAAGAAACGAGATGGGAACAACTGTGTGTGGTTTATCCAAAAGTCCATGCTCAAATGCGACATGTTTGCGTTTGATCTCAACAAACCCGGCAACGAACGTTGCAATGATCGATATCACAAACCCAATTCCCATACGGTGGAGGAACGTTATGCCTCGCTCGAGACCGGTATATTTTCTAGCGATTTTGACAAATATGCGGTCGTAGAAGACAATAGTGGAGAGCATGGCAACAGTTGTGAAAACGGACATTGAACCGGCTGGTATTTGGAATGATTTTGTTAAATGCCGGTTCATGGTTTTGGCTTGTTGTAGAGAAAATGTTCCTTGTTGAGCATATGCTGTGATTAGGAGGATGCCAGAGGCTCCTATTGGACCCATTCGGATCACGGATTTGAGTTCTTCGACGCGATGAACTGTACTTAACCTCCATGGATTTGGGACTTGACCCGGTTTTAAGTTGTCTTGCTCGGTTACTATAGCTGCTTTGTCCAGGAAACTGTGTAAAACATAAAATCAGAAATAGTTACTATCAATTATCGACCTGTTATGTACGAAATGGGTCCAATAATCCCAATTATTGCTGTATATAGGCCAAAAGCAATAAAAATGATTTGTTTGTTTGTAATGAATCACGGATCACAATTATGGTTTGTTTATTTTATGCTTTTTTACTTTTGATTTTTGATTTGGCTGGTTTCACCTAGTGGGCAAGTTGTTGTACGATTACTCAATTGTTTACGTTACAGTGTTGATTTACTCTTTCAGGTTCTATTTGATAGAAGTATCATTTTATATATTTAGATTCTTCTATGATTCCTCGTGACTATCTGGATAGTGGATATATTTAGCCAAACAGATACACAATCTGAAATATCTATAATTATATAATAATATAGTGTGCTGATTGATACTATGTATTTTATTTGATCAAATATATTAAAATGATAGATTTTAAAATGATTAATAGTATGCTTCTGAATTCTGACTCAGTCAGTCAACTGAATTAGTGAATAGTTATGACCAAAATCAAGAAAAAAGTTTTACATATACTACTCGCATCACTTCAGTTTTTTTCCAAAATCATTGTGGTATCTCATTTTGTAACTATTCTTCGTTAATAGTATATATAGTTTTCCATATGTGACATTCAAAGTTATATACTTATATGGTGTAGGTGAACAATATAAACTGGAGAAAAAGAGTCATCAATATAATTGTTAGTACCTCATGTGTTTGGTGTGGGTGAGTATACCACCCAAGGAGATAGGAGCATCAATCTCATCGTTGGTATATAGAAGAGTAGGATCAGGAATCATCCTCAGTTTCCTTTTACGAAACGCTGCGACAGCCACTTGGATCAGACGGGTAAATGGACTACCCGATGGATCCAAATGACGGTAAAGCCGGAAACCGCCGACAAAAGCAATAACGGATAAGAACATAGCCACTGTCGGGATGCCTAAACCTAGACCCCACCCAACGTTATCTTGGATGTACACAAGCACAGTCACCGCCACTAATGCTGCTGCTCCCATGCAAAAGTAGTACCTAATCATTCAAATCCATTGACGAAAAGTTTCATTATTAACGGGTTTATAGTAAGTATCTACAAAATATAATTACTGTTTACAAAAATAGTTCCATCAACACATGCTCATAATTCAGAAAAATACTTTTAGACATCTAGATGATTACTTATTTTTTAGACTATAGATTAAATACATCAACAAGGCTCAACGGCTAATAGCTGCATTTTTTACTTAATAGCACTGTTACAAAGTCATGTTAGCTATATAGTCATTAGTCACGTAGGGTGGTTCAGACAGAATACATTAACATGTTTCAAGCATGTTAGGTAATTTTTCTTTATAACGGTAACGACAATTTAACAAATAATAAAAGCATGAGGGATCTACGAATTATTGATATTTATATAGATATGAAGAAAAGTATGTAAAATAAGTACCAGTTGAAGTAGTTCCACGTTTTGGTAGTTTGGTTAGGGTCCGACTCGTCAAACTGATCCGCACCAAAGGCAACAACACAAGGTCGGATCCCACCCGACCCGAGAGCTCCAAGAAGAAGAGCTATGTACAGTACACTCAACTGTGCTGTGTCCGCTACTACACAAACCTCTTCTCCTTTACATGGTGGTGGCCTTAATGTCGGTATTATTGCTGATATGGTCAGTAGTGTCATCCCCTGTTTTGTTTATTTATTTAGAACAAGGGTTGAGTTACTTCTCAAACATTCTTTTGAATAAAAAGTTATATATTAACATACGATTTGGTAGATAATGGAAGCGAACGTGATGGTCCAAAACCGGCCAGCGAAGGAGTCGGCGATAAAGGCACCGAGAAGAGGAGTGAGACTCGAAGTTCCCCCGAAGTTAGTGAGAGTGTTGGCTGCTTTGGTTAAGGGAAGGTGAAGCTGTGTGGTTAGATAGCTTATCATGTTTGCGTGAAACCCAACCACCGCCAACTTCTCACATATCTCGTTAGCTGATAATAATAATAATCCATTTAATTAACTAGAGAATATTAAATTTTGACAAAAAAGCTCAAACAATAGTAATAACGTATTCATACCAAAGATGAATGGCATAGTAATCAATCCTCCCTTTGGTCGACTTCGTTTCCCATGAAGCTGTTTTTCTTCTTCACTGATCTTATTCTTGCTCTGCTCCTCCATGTTCTTGAGTTTTACTTGTAATAATTAGTTAGCTATGTGTATTTTTGTTTATTGTAACTTGTAAGTGTTGAAGTGGTATTAACCAGGGGGTATTATTTATAGGCTTCTCTGGTTTATCAATTATTGGGTGCTTTATAGTGGCTATAGTCCGTTCAAGATCTATAAGGGAATAGGATAGTGACGTCTACTGAATCACAGCCACGAATTAAACCAGATTTGGTTTACGTGGACCGGATTAAGTTTCTAGATTCCGGTTCATCCTTTATCCTCGGAATTATTATTATTTTTTTGGTAAAATATCCTCGGAGTTATTGTCATTTGATGGCTCATTATTCAACAATAGCTTAGTCTCAATTAATTAAAGATAATAATTGACTAAAAGCCGGAAAATATGGTTGAAGTAATTTTACGTTTACACTAGTTTACACTAGTTCATATACTTCATAAGTAAATTGTTGGGTTATGTTTTATTGAAATATCTGCTTTAACCCCTAAATCTTAAAGAACTAATATATAAAAAAGGTCTTATGTCCCATAAAGTTATCTCTGTTTTGTTAAATTTTATTTTTGTTTGCTAACTTTGGTAATAGTTTGCTTAAATTTATTTCACATATATATTATAAACGAAGAATGTATTTTTGTAAGTCTACCATACAGCGGTTTACTGTTATGTTTATACTCATGGGAAATATTAGATACCAATATACAATAATTAAGTGATAAAAAGATAGTTTAAATATGTGATTAAAAATATATTCATGTAAGTGTATTTTTAGCATCTTCTACATTTTTCCCGCACATGTTCAATGTGTAGATGGATTACTGACCATGCGAGATTGACCAAAGTTTGAGAAAGTTTGCAAAATTTCGTTTTACCTTTGGTAATTGCGGCTACCAAATATCTGTGGATAAAAATTCTTAAATAATTTGTTTTATCTATTAATAACACTTTTACCTTTATAAACACACTTGGTAATGAACTACGTAAACGGAGATATCTTTGTTTTTGCATTTTCTTCTTTTTACTTCTTCTATGATACATCGAGAATAGATTAGTTGCTTATAAATTTAAGACATTATAATAGTTCTAATTTGAGTGGTAGTCTGTGTTGTAGTATTTTTTCGCATGCGTCAGAAATGGATAGCAAGAGTTTGTGAATATCACATGCCACATGGCATTGTGGAGACTCTCACTCTCCCTTTTTGCACATAGCCAAACCCACTCTGGAGTGCCGCCCAAAAAGACTTTCCTTTCCATACAACATTTCTTTCTTCTTTTTACTCCCAAAAATTCTCTCCAAAAATGATTATAGATTACAATGAAGGAAATTAAGTTGGCATAAAATGAACATATTGCCCTGACGATATTTGTGTAAGATTTTATAATTGTGACATTAGTGTGTTGAATCAATTCTGTTAATCAAAGAGTAGTCGAATTCAAAAGGAAAAGGGTTTGCTATTATTCTGAGAGCGTTATTTCTTTCATCTAAAACACTTCTTACTTATTTGTTTTGACGCATTGATTGACAACTTATGTCCGTCGTATATACGTGTTTCTAGACCTATTCATATTCATATTCCAAAATAGTGTAATTTTTTGTTTATTAGCAGCTAAGTTTCATTAGTTTGAATATGCATCTTCATGAGCACATTCACAGAGGGGTAGAGGACCTGATTTACATATCTAACAGAGTCGACTCTAAAATTTACGGGATTTGAAACAGTTACAGATTTTGCAATATAATTAGTTTTTTAATTAATTTGGAGGCCGAATGATCTAAACATATTTATTAACCACTGAATTTTTAAAAGTGAAGATTAAAGTACCATATCGCTATGTATATGACTAGCTTTAATACCAAATACACAGAAATAGTAAAGCTTGCCTAGGTGAGGTTGGCACACTTGTTACATTCAATTTTACAAAATGGGATAAGATAACCACTGAAAACATATTTTCTTAACTTTCATCCAGAAAAAAAAAACATTTTATCCCAAACCCCAAATGGTGTGAGTCTAGTGTCGCAGACTTAAATTATGTCTTCTTGTTAAAAATATTGTTGATGATAAAGTTATCTCCTTCAGCGATCAATTGACGATCCCAAAGACCTAATAGCTTGCATAGTCTATGACAGTGCAGAATATTAATTAAGACTATGTAGTGAATATCATATAGTGAGGATAAATATTTATATATATTTTATCAAATTGTTTTAAGTTAGCCTGTATAGGTGCAAATTTATTTGGATTTTGTATTTTTTTATCAGAATTAAAAATAACAAACATTCAACAAAATTCTGTCCAAAATATTTTTCTAAAATACATACATGGTAAGTTGAATTACAATTTCATAACATTTTATCTTTTTTTTTAAGTAAACAAATTTAACTATCATATAAATTTGTAATTTGAGTTTATCTCAATCAAAATTCTGAATCCGCAACACTGAATAAAAGTTTATAGAAATGTTCACTCATATTAGAAGTAATGGTTTTCTTAAATAAATAAATAAGAAAATTTAAGTGAATTTAAGACTTCAATGTATTTTTTTTTAAATGATTTTATTTGTTTCTTTTTATATGTGGCTTTTGTTACTTTTGTCTAATTGTTTTTAGTGATTTAATGGACTAGAAAGAATGGGTTCACAAAAAAATAACTAAGAACATACAATATTAATAGAAAGATATCATGGGTGCATGTGCACCCCTACTCACCTCCATCGATTCGCTCCTGCATATTCATATGGAACTAAAATTCGTTTCATTTAAAGAAAATAATCGAATACGTCCCAATTTAACGAGTAAAACAAAAACAAACAAACAAAACTGGAGAAAGCAGAGATACGTAGCATTTCGGAACAAAAGCTGATCATATATACGTGTGTGGAGGCAAAGAGCACAAGCTATATTATGTATTAACCAGAAGAAAAAGCCATCCCAAGACCAAAGTCTCATTTTGCTACCTCTATCTCAACAATATCCTGTGTGATCTTTGCCACTTCTTAACCTTTTTTGTGTCGGCCACAAATCTATTTTACTTTTGAGCATACTACTTCATTTCTGTTTTTACTGCAGAATGTGTGATATATAACACTACCACCTTTCGATTAAAAAAAAAAAAGAACACTACCACTAAATGTCTTTTTTTTGTACATTTTTTTTCACCGCATGTTGAGACACTCGAAGCGTGTTTTGTTTGGATTTTGGCCAACCGCGTGCGGTAATACACGGGAGACCAGCTTTCGTCCCTTATTCTGTCACAAATCGTAGTACCACTAAATGTTCAGTGTAACTCTTTCGTTTGGTAAACATGACGAGACGATGCTAGACGGCAACAATATGACTAATCGATGGTACTATGTGTATTATTACAAGATTGTAAACAGTGAGTATTTAAAAATGATCAGAAACCATATTTCATCAAATAAAGCTGAATTAATATTTTTTTTCTTTTGAGACTGTGAATTAATATATATTTTGTATAGCTTATTAAAGAAAATCCAAGGTTCATAGTTCATCATGAATAATTCTTAATTAACAAGCATGTGGAATGAGTTATAATAGCTTATTCATAGCTTCCAAGTCTACGAACACATATTTTAGAGCACACCGTACCGACCAAAAAATGGAATGAGTTATAATAGCCTATACTCGTTATTTTAAAGAAATTACGTCAATCATACTTTGGATTTAGTATTCTCTTAATACGTAGTATGTTTATTTGGTAAATAATTGTCGTCTGCATTAATAATTTATCATGATATACAGCTGAAAAGTTCAGTTCGTGATATCTTGAATATATATAAATCCGAGTCCGTAAAGTCTGACGAAGTCTTCAATAATTCAACAATCTATATACACAATAATGTATTTTTTTTGTGCCATCTTATACACAATAATGTAGTTGAGCAATCTTCAATCTTTTTTGGGCAAACAAATAAATCATCAACATATGTACGCTTAGTTGTGTAAGAAGTCTACCCAACCTACGTTATTGGGTATATATTCTAACATTTTCATGTATTGAAAAAAAAATCAGAATTCAAAAGAATTTGAAAAAAATGTAGGGTTATTATTTTCTATAACGTAAAACACATATTGATTAATACTCACAGATCTTACCAATACATGAAAATGACGTTCGAACACAAAGTATTAAATTTGTGCTATATGATTCATGTTTGTCTGGTTAAATTACTTTCCGACATTGACGTCAATGAGACCAATTCTCTTAAATTTAGAAATTTTATGTAAGTAAAATATTTTGTGGATCACATTTCACAACTATTTAATGATTCAATCATTCTAGTTTTAATGATGTTGCATCATCCCATGTTTAAGAGGAAAATTGAATCCCCGTTAATTTGCACAATATATATTATGGGATATAAGAAGTTGGCCAATTATTGAATGCCTTTAGTCAAAAAAGAGAGAGAAGAAGTTGGCCTATTGGTTATAAACTTATACTGGCTTTCGGACGCTGAACTTCTAGACATTCAAAAAAATCTAACACTTGAATCATATAATTCCAAATATTCTCAAATAAAATGCTGAATATATCTCCATAATCTTCGAAAATGACTATTAGCTTATAAGTAGGATTATCTCAAACATTGAAGATCTGGAAGACTTTTGCATATGCCACACACTAAGAGCAAATGTAAATAAACACCATGTCATACTGTATATCGATGGATTTATTTATCAAAAAAAAACATCGATGGATTTAGTTTTTATCGTTATAGTATATTGGTAACTTTTTTTAACAAAATCATACTGTATATTGGTAACTAACATACAATGACATATATTGCTTACGATACCATTTATGAAAAGAAGAAAAGATTACTGAAGTGAATCGAACCAAGTCGTCATTACATTTCTTTGTTAGTTAAACTGTTATATGAAATCTTACCTACAAGAAATTTTCGACACAAATTGCCTATCAGATATGAGATTCGATAAAGATCGGGTCTCATGGACTAGAAACTGATGTAAATTGATACCTAAATGATCTGAAGTGACAAAAGTAGAAAATATCAAAAAAGGTGGAGCTCGATGATACGTAATCACTGCGATACCAAAACATAACGTGTCCCCCATCATGATTATTGCGATTTTGATCTTAGAAGGTTGGTTAGTGTCATTGTCCTTAAGATTGGTCCATGCCACTCAAAATTGCAGTTTCTAAAGTAAAATTGCTTCATCTTGGACGGTCCATTTCACATCGACATAGAAATAGTGCACGCCTAAAACAATGACACTCCTGTTTGTTATACGTATTAAAGTGTCTCGTCGTTTTGTAATTAGGGAGTTTTGTTTACAACTTTCATCTCTATATAATATGCAGATGATGTGATGTGTCCTTCTTACGCCATGTTATCCTAAAAAACGTGAGACCTTTTTGAGCCTCTTAAAACTCTAGGATATATCACACACCACATCAGAATTGTTATGCCACGTAACAAATAGCAAAACCCTAGACTGTGAATCCGAAAATTATTTTAGAACAGATTATATAATATGGATTACATCACTACAAGATTACTTATTTAGTATAAACTTCTAAAAAGAAAAAAAAATCTTTAGTTTGCAATGTGTGTTTTGCAGGGTTAAAACGATCAACGATAACGACTAACATAACAACAATGACCAACGAAATGCTTATAATTTGTTTTGTATTCGCCACCAGTTCTTGTTTATTTTGTAGTCCTTAGATTCAAGATAGGTTTCTTAAGTATATTGCGAAGATTAGCGATTAGGAATTTGAACGCTAAGGTAGGAAAACATTTTCAAACTATAGATTATTAATTAGTTTCTGCAACTTATGGTTACTAAAAGTGTTGCCCGGTGGTAGTGTACTATAGGGGGATTGGTTTCTTTGTACCCAAATTCAAATCAACTTTGAAGAAAGTTATTTTTTTAATTGGGATATCTAAAAACTTATTTTGAAATAATCGAAAGGCAGATCCGAAGGAAGATTATGGAACTAAGACCCAAAATTTCCACTGTTAACAAAAAACTTATTGTTTCTATTTTATCAGGACTTCATGGTCGAATGGTAATAAGAAGACAACATGTTTCGAGTTTAATCAATCTATTATACGAAACTACAACATGATTCACATATATATGAGTTTTTGCTTACGATCTATTTTCTTATTCGGAAAAAGATTTATCCATAAAATGAACATTCTCCAAATAATTAATCTAATTTTTTTATACGTCTAAAATCTATCTGAATTATAAATAAGCTTATCGTTGCTACCAATTACTACAGAAAACATGTTTAGACCAACTAGAGGCCAATCTAAATTATGGGTTAAGCTTTTAGGTTTTGGAATGAGTTTGGTTTATTTAGGTTAAAAATATTAGATCAAATTTGATATATGTACATTTCATAACTAAACTAAGGAGTGGGCAGAAAACCAAACAAAACCAAATGACCCTGTTAAACCTAAATGACCCAAACCAAATTATAAGTCTAAACCATTTAGTTAAAGATTTTATCAATCCAAATGGTTCAGTTTGGTTTAATTTAAACCGAACCAAACCAAAAACTAAAGTGTTTTTAATTATATTAATTAAATATGCTAAGAATATTAAGATTTAAAATATTTAACCATTTACCATAAACAACTAAACATAAGTTTATATACTTTACTTCTAAATGAATAGAATAAACACAACTAACATAAACATTATTTCCAAACTTAATATAAACATCATATGTAATTTTCGGTTCTATGAAATTGAAATGCCCACGCCTCTAAACTTGACTATATAAAACTTGATTTTTTTTTGTTTAAAATCAAGTATAAATTGTTTAGATTGTAATTTTTTACATAAAAGAAAACTAATCCAACTTTCGTTAGGTTATTAGGTTATATATTAATTTTGATGTTATGTTTTTACAGAAATATTTTAACAATTTCTTATATATATATATATAATTAAACAAATTTTAGTAGATGTAACAAGTTATTTACAGAAATATATTAATAGAGTTACTAATAAAGTCATGAAAATTAAAATATATTTTAACATAAATGATAAATTTGAGTTTTTCGGTTGTAAGAGGTTAATTCATATTGGATTGACTAAATTGGTCACCCCTATTGGCAAGTAACAAAAATTTATTTGGTCGCTAGTAGGTTGATGTCAGGCAGCACCAACTACAATCTGAACATAATCTGTACTTTTGTAATATATGCAATTGTAACCGTTATCACTAAATAATGTTCAAAAATAATCTCTCTCACTGAAAATATTCGTATTTAACGATTTCAATCTCACACTATGAATAGTGGTTACAACTAACAGTAAAGTTGAATATGATGTATGCATGGCTGATGAAAGCAACGTGCGTGACCTAAAAGGGGTCGCAATAAGTTGATTTTCTGTCACTTGCATAATTTTTTTTTTTTTTTTTTTTTTTTTTTAACTAATCACTTGC
>CAKOAT010255154.1:231788-287779 GCA_932364175.1 Eruca vesicaria subsp. sativa | reverse complement strand
TGTTTCTGCCACTACAATTTGGGCTCTATTCTTGTATATGCTTAACGAGCTAGGCCCTGCTCTTGTTTTAACGCATCAAATCTAAGACGTCTCTGTTTTATAATTTGGGCCCTCAAGTTATTGCTTTATCAGAAATTGGGCCTTTTACTTAAACTAAAATAATTCTCTAAGTTCTGATCAAAATCACCGAATAAACTGAAACTTTAAAGTATAAACTGACATTTATTATACGAAGTACAGTAAACAAATATACTACACTACTGTTGCTTTCTGTTTGTTTACCGTTGATCAATAACAACAAGCTATTGTTTGTTACAGACTTAAGTATAGAAATAATCCAAATAAATCATACACATCACTTTACAATAATAATATTTTAAATTTCTAAACTACAGAAGTGAGGCATGGTGCTCAAAAAGAAAAGAATTAAACAGTAGTATAGTATATTTGTTTGATGAACAGAAGTGAGGCATGGTGCTTCACAAAAAACGGCCGAAACATAAACGTGATAGAGAGATAAGCGGCAGAAGGAATCACGAGAGTGGAGGAAGAGATTGGCAATATCATGAAACTACACGTGATGTGGGCCGCACGTACCACGTGTTTTCGGCCCACTCTCTCTTCACGCCATTGGCCCACCCTTTCTACTTTCTTCTTTTATTACAAATTTAAATCTTTCAGACACACAGGAAAAATATCTCATTTTAACGGCCGTATGGATGAGAAAGAGCGAGATTATCCGAGTCGTACGTCACTATACTAACTAGTTGTATACACTCCGCGCAAGCGCGGATCCGAGATCATTATATTTGCGTATATTCTTTTCGATTGTTGGTTTACTGGATTCTTCTAATGACACCAAATAATAATGAAATGAAAAGAATGTAGTAAGCGTGTAAAGTAAAAATATTATATATCTAATGTGTTAAATGTTATTTATATACGAAGTAAGGTTTATAGAAATAGTTAGACTATAATATAGTTTTTAGTGTGTAAAAGTAGCTGTCTATATTTTTTTTTTGCTGTAAATAATTTTTATATCATATGTCACTAAAAAAGAAAAAAAAATATCAATTACTCGGAAATCTTACCAATCAGGTAAAAACATTTTTTTTATCTTTAGTTATTTATATCTCTAAAATAGAGAAATACAGTAATAGAGATAGCAATTGTTTTAATATATTTCTCTAAAATATTAATTTAAAAAATAAAAACATAAAGTAATTTTATTTTTTATTTATAAATAGAAAAAATATAGTAATTTCTATTATAGGTGAAAAATATAGATAAAATAGATCAATTTTATCATCAAATATGATTATAGACGTGAAATAACAATAAATTGGAAATATTCCTATTGTTAAAAGAGTATAAAACACACTGATAAATTTACTCTATTTCCCATTTTTATTTCTCTTCTCTTTTTCACTTTTTTCTTTTTCTCTTAATTACTCTATATTTCTCAATCAACTCTTTAATTAGGACGAACCGAGCCAGAGTTGGTTGAGGACGTTTTTCCTCGAGAACCACATCGATGCTTTCACCCATAAATCAATTGTCTTCATTATTTATAACGGGTATATTGTTTTACACTTTACTTATTAATTTCTGCAAACAAAAATTTAAAATCCTAATAGTGCATCCTACAATTACTCTCAAGTCTTAACTAATGCTCTAAAAAGGTGAATGGTGCATTCTAAATTTGAAGAGGTATTATTTACTTCTTTAAAACTATAATGATATGTGTGTTTCAAAAAAAAAAAAAAACTACAATGAAATGTTTAAGGTGAATGGTGCATTCTTAATTTGAAGGTATATTATTTAGTTCTTTAAAACTATAATGATATGTTCAAGGACGATTGAAATGGGAGACAAACGGTGCAACCGTCCGGATTTAAACTCATATCCTATGACCTTATTAGTTAATTAGCCTAATAATTTTTAATTATACATATTTTTATATAAGTTTTTTTTAAAATACTATTAAGTTTAATTGAAAATGGACTCTAAAATAGTTTATATGTATATAATTTGCTTCTATCACAAATTTTATAAAGATGTCAATGATAAAAATTTAAAATATATTTCAATTTACAATAAACATAAATATTAAAAATTTATTTTTTGTCCAAGGGTCCAAATAAATATTGATATGTTGAAATGCAAAACCTTCAAAAATAAGCAGTAAAAACAGTTGTAAATACTCTTATTTAGCTTGAAACCCCTTCTCAAAAAAAAAGAAAAAAACTCATAGCTTGGTCTTATTATTTATGTCGGCTTATAGTTCTTAGTGTATTATTTTATTATAGTATAAATATTCTATATGTGAGTTCGATGTTCAAAGTATGTTTCCAAAACATAAGAAGCCAGATGTAATGTACTTCATAACCAAATGACAAATGCATCTAGAATACAAAATTGGATCTAGTGTATCCTTCACGTCAATACACCGATTGATTAGTTGTTTTATGTGATTTAATAAATTAAAATGCTGAATGAAACAAAAAATGTGTTAGTACTACTGTGCTAGTAGACAATATGTACAACTCCTGAATCGAGACGCTACATCTATGATCGATCTTAGAATAATTTTTCTTGTTGACAAACAAAAAAAGAATCATTTTCTTATGCTCCTTTGATAATTTACTCTGTAGTAATGACCCGGTCTAAGTGAAATAATAACATTGTAAACAAGGTTGGTATAGAAGACACATATATGGTATAGATGGGCGGTTGACAAAAAAAAAAAAAAAAAAAGACACATATATGGTTAAACGATCATAGCATACTCAAACTTATGTACTTTCCAACTTGTATTAGTGCGCAGTATATATGCAGAGTAACTAGTCTGGTTATGTATATTTTCACTTAATTGGTAAAACTAATTTAGTTTCAAAGTTATGCTATGACTTTCAGACTAGAAAATTTGTTAATGTTTAAAGCCAACCATTGATAATATTACTTTTTGTAAAACAATGAAACTATCATATAATTTCAAACACTCATTATACATGCTTCTATATGTAAGAAATGTTTATGCATGTGCCAATTTATTTGTCATTTTTGCTGTTGAAAATAGTTAGAATATTAGACTTTTTTTCCTCGAATAGATAGTTAAGGTTTTACTAGTTAACGTTGAAGTTGAGCTGACAAGGTAAATTAGTTTGACAAAGCCGAGAATCACGCTTCAATTCAGAGACCAAAATGTATGGAGCCATGTTTAAACAAATCACATCCTTGGATTTTCTCTGATCAATTCAAACTCTCGTTGCTTAGGTTATGAATGGAATTGCAGAACAAGTGCATATCTTCTGTTATGCAGTTCTTGTGCACTGTTTTTGCCATTCATCTTTTTATGTTTTTAAAAGAAGTTCAAGCAGGAGATTTGCATGTAGTTCAATATCTTTTATCCTTTTGTGAAAAAAAGTAAGATGCAGATCTCACCCGTTAACATTTGATGATGTTGATCTGTTTTTTTTCACTAATGAATGATTTTGGTGCAAACACTAACTTTAAATAGATTATTTAGTTTTGTAAATAATATATATTGATTAACTCAAACAATATTATTCACACTAAATACTATTTGTGTCAATTTTAAAATTGTAAGCATATCATTTTTAAACTTATAAATATGACATTCAGTCACAAACAAAACATAATATTTTTCAGCAAAAAAAATATAAATCATTCTATATAAATATCAACAAAGATTTTAATATTAGTAACATGCTGGTTCTTCAAAGATAATTTTGATTAATCAAAACGAAAATAAAAGAAATATAAACATCATATGGAAAATCCAATAAATTTCGGCTGATCTTGCAACATCTAAGATATTTATTTTGATATTTTAGTATAATCTTTTATTATTTGAATATATGATCTATAGTTTTGAACTGATGTTGTCATTCATAATTTATAATAAATCGTTTGATCTGTATCTCTCCTGCACGATCTGCACTTGTCTTGCTTAATATGCACTTGTCCTACTTGATTTGCATGAACCGTTTGATCTGTTTTTACCATTCAAATCCTTAATTGAACATCATCATTAAATCAAAAATAACAAGGTGTTTAGTCCACGTGAGCATAAATTACAAGATACTGTATAAAATTATGCTGACAAAAGAAGTATAATTCTTATGTTATATTATGACATCATTAAGCATTTTTCACTATTTATATCCCCTCGGTTAGTGTTTCAACAACTTATCAAGAACTTCTTTAGAGGGTCTTTTCCTCTCTTCTAGTCTTCTTCATTGTTCATTCTACACTGTAGAGTGTAGAGCATCACTTCACAAAATGGCCATGGCCACTTCACGAATAGTTTTTTCATCTCTTTCTCTTCTTGCGACTCTAATCCTCTGTTTCACACCCATCCACTGCACCAACACCATCGGCAAAGGCTACCGTTTGATCTCAATCGAAGAATCACCAGACGGTGGTTTCATCGGCTATCTCCAAGTCAAACAAAAGAACAAAATCTACGGCTCAGACATCACCACCCTCCGCCTCTACGTCAAGTAAGTAAAACTAAAACACTACCAACCACTCTCTTTATCCTCTACTTCGCACCCTACACTACCTCCTCCATTCCTAACCGTTGGATCTTTCTCACAGACACGAGACCGATACTCGCCTCCGCGTTCACATCACAGACGCCAAGAAGCAACGATGGGAAGTCCCTTACAACCTCCTCCCCCGCGAACAACCTCCGCCGGTCGGAAAAGTGATCGGAAAATCAAGAAAATCTCCCATCACAGTTCAAGAACTCTCCGGCTCGGAGCTAATCTTCAGCTACACCGCAGACCCGTTCAGCTTCGCCGTGAAACGTAGATCCAACGGCCAAACACTCTTCAACACGAGCTCAAACTCAGCCTTTGGTGAGATGGTGTTCAAGGACCAGTACCTAGAGATCTCAACTTCTTTACCTAAAGACGCGTCCATATACGGGTTAGGTGAAAACTCGCAGGCCAACGGGATCAAACTCGTCCCTAACGAGCCTTACACGCTCTACACGGAGGATGTGTCGGCTATTAATCTGAACACTGATCTTTACGGTTCGCATCCGGTTTATATGGATTTGAGGAACGTTGGAGGTAAACCGTATGCTCATGCGGTTCTGCTTTTGAATAGTAACGGTATGGATGTGTTCTATAGAGGAACGTCTTTGACTTATAAAGTCATTGGAGGTGTTTTTGATTTTTACTTCGTCGCTGGACCTTCGCCTCTTGATGTCGTTGATCAGTATACTTCGTTAATCGGACGGCCTGCTCCTATGCCGTATTGGTCTCTAGGTAAAAACATTTATTGCTCTGTTTCTTGTTAGTGACGCAGTTTAATATTTTTCTGTGGTAATAAAATAAAATTATAAAACGATTTAATTACAATATAGTTATAAATTATGGTAGTTAATATCTTGATTATACAACTTGCTGTTATTATTTATAGATTAGGAGTACCTTATACTATAAAGTAAGTAGTTTATTTTAGGATTCTGTAATCAAGACTATTTTGTTTTATATGTTTATTGATTAATTATTATGATTGTGGTCACGCGAAATAGATTTGCGTATCAGTTGATAATGAGAAACTATGTTAGATTTATGTTCTGTAGTAAAAGAAGATCTGGTCTTTAAAACTAAACTCTGTATCTGCTGAATAGTCTTTGTAGTAACTCTGCATGTGTTGATTTATGTTCGGTAGTAAAATATCTGGTTTTTAAAACTGAACTAAGTGTTGAATAGTCTTGTAGTAAGTAGTAACTGACACATGTAGCAATGGAGTTCACCATAAAGAGAATCTGATATTTTCTCCGACACAACTTTTAGAAAGGTTACCCTTTTAGTGGGATATGTTGCAGTATAAATGGAGGTCGCTTTCTAATTATGGTTTTATGAAAAAAGAAAAGATAAAGAAGAACGTAAAGACGTGTTCTTTTGCTTTCCTCTTTTGTTGAGTGTTGATCCTCTCGATTTTTAATTGGTCCCTATATGATCTTAATAATTTGTCCATGGTGGAAACTGGACCACGGTTCTATTATTGAGTTGATATTAAAGAACAAGCAAATCTTGGTTTTAGCCATGTGACATATTTATTATAACCATCTTTGATAGTACTAATCTTGTTTCAATATTTGTGCTCTAGGATTTCACCAATGTAGATGGGGATACCGTAATTTATCAGTTATTGAAGACGTTGTGGACAGTTACCAAAAGGCTAAGATCCCTCTCGATGTGATTTGGAACGACGATGATCACATGGATCAAAAAAAAGACTTCACGTTGAGTCCCATTAGCTACCCTCGTGCCAAGCTACTCAAGTTCCTAGACAGAATCCACAAGATGGGCATGAAGTACGTTGTCATAAACGACCCTGGCATTGGTGTCAACGATACCTACGGTGTATACCAACGAGGTATGGCCAATGACGTGTTCATCAAGTATGAAGGGAAACCCTTTTTAGCTCAAGTATGGCCTGGTGCGGTTCACTTTCCTGATTTCCTAAACCCTAAAACCGTTTCTTGGTGGGGAGATGAAATCCGCCGCTTCCATGAGCTAGCCCCTATAGATGGTCTATGGATCGACATGAACGAGGTCTCAAACTTTTGCTCTGGACTATGCACAATCCCTAAGGGGAAGAAGTGTCCTACTGGTGAAGGACCAGGTTGGATATGTTGCTTGGACTGCAAGAATATAACAAAAACAAGATGGGATGATCCTCCTTACAAGATCAATGCTACTGGTGTTACAGCTCCCATCGGTTTCAAGACTATTGCAACAAGTGCGTTACATTACAACGGTGTAAGAGAGTATGATGCTCATAGTATCTACGGATTCTCCGAGACCATCGCTACACACAAGGGTTTACTATCTATAGAAGGGAAACGTCCTTTTATTTTATCCCGGTCTACTTTTGTTGGTTCGGGTCGGTACGCTGCTCATTGGACCGGAGATAACCAAGGAACATGGCAGAGTTTGCAAGTATCAATCTCAACAATGTTGAATTTCGGAATCTTTGGTGTTCCTATGGTTGGTTCAGACATATGTGGATTCTACCCT
The DNA here is from genome assembly GCA_932364175.1 of Eruca vesicaria subsp. sativa. Classification (NCBI taxonomy): domain Eukaryota; kingdom Viridiplantae; phylum Streptophyta; class Magnoliopsida; order Brassicales; family Brassicaceae; genus Eruca; species Eruca vesicaria. The sequence continues at coordinate 280,715 of CAKOAT010255154.1, read as the reverse complement.
CAACCAACGGAGGAACTCTGTAACCGTTGGATCGAAGTAGGAGCGTTCTACCCGTTTTCGAGAGACCATGCCAACTACTACTCACCAAGACAAGAGCTATATCAATGGGACACGGTGGCAGAGTCGGCTCGTAACGCTCTTGGTATGAGATACAAGATTCTTCCTTACCTCTACACACTTAACTACGAAGCTCACATGACCGGTGCACCGATCGCTAGACCGCTCTTCTTCTCATTCCCTGAGTACACTGAATGTTACGGCTCGAGCCGACAGTTCTTGCTAGGAAGCAGCTTAATGATATCTCCTGTTCTTGAACAAGGCAAAACCGAAGTGGAAGCACTGTTCCCACCAGGTTCTTGGTACCACATGTTCGACATGACACAAGCCGTTGTGTCCAAGAAAGGGAAGCGTGTGACTCTCCCTGCTCCTTTGAACTTCGTGAACGTTCATCTTTACCAAAACACTATATTACCGATGCAGCGAGGAGGGTTGATTTCTAAAGAAGCGAGAGCGACGCCGTTTAGTCTCGTTATTACATTCCCTGCTGGTGCTTCTGAGGGGTACGCGAAGGGTAAGCTTTATCTAGACGAGGACGAGCTTCCGGAGATGAAGCTAGGAAACGGACAGTCTACGTACGTTGACTTTTATGCTTCGGTTGGAAATGGAACTGTGAAGATGTGGTCACAAGTGAAGGAAGGGAAGTTTGCGTTGAGCAAAGGGTGGATCATTGAGAAGGTTAGTGTTTTGGGACTTAGAGGAGCAGGACAAGCTTCTGAGGTTGTAGTCAATGGAAGTCCGGTTTCGAACGAGGAGAAGAAGATTGAGGTAAGTTTGAAGGAGCATAGTTATGTGGTTGGGTTGGAAGAGGAAGGTGAGAGCAAGAGTGTGATGGTTGAAGTTATGGGACTTGAGATGCTAGTGGGTAAGGACTTCAACATGTCGTGGAAAATGGGTATTAATGGTGCGAATTAATTTGCATGTGAGAGTTTGGTAAAATTATTGTCGAAGAGGATGAGATTTAATTGAAAAAAAAAACAAAAAGTATGCTCATTCTTCTTTTTTCGGATAATAAAAAAGAAAAGAAAGAGGTTTGGTTTAAGATTTGTCTCTTTGCCTTTTATTTGATGTTCTAATCTGAATAAAAAGTTGCAACTAGTATGATTTTCGTACCTTTTTCATTTAGCTTATCTTCGTTGTGAAATACTATGGGTATATTGTCATAAGAAACATAGTTAATCTCTTAAAAAGTTTAGATAGATAAACTGGTTATAGTTTATTGTAAACATTTATATTCATTGTGATCGTGTGTTGAATTAAATAGTATGTCTATCGATATAAAATATTGTAAATGAAGAACTGTTCATCGAACTTAATGTTATGGAAATAGTTACATTGTGAAAATGTTATTTGTGAATTGTTCCCCAATATCAATATAGATAGTTTATCATCATATGTACTAAAATATAAATTATATGCAGAGCCGTGTGAACATTAAATATTTTTAAAAAAATAGAAAATTTATTTTAACATTAAAGAAAATAAATATATAAAATTAAAAAATAAATAACAATATATAGCTATTTTATATTAATTTTGTACCATTAAATTTATTTTAGATAAAATGATTATTCAATGTTTTTATACCATGATAAAAATGTAATCAATTTTACATTTTAAAAATATTAAAAATGCATTTAAAACAATAACCACCAACTAATCTAATTATTCTAATTCTTTAATAATTAACAACTGTCTATATTTTTGTTACATAGGAAACTATATATTTATTATAGTTTCATGTTTTTAAAGTCTAATAATCAAAATTCTTTGATTTTATAATTGTATTTTGTATTTGCTAATAATGACTGATGCCCTTAATTTTCTTAACAATTTCTTGTCCGAAGCCAATGCTTCTTTTTTTGCTATGGAGGCATGGCACTGATTATATGATGATGTATCTATTATATAAAGATATGTTTCACTCCTTCTAAGGGGTGCCACATAGGATGACAGGTCATTAAGTCCACGTGGACAATGAATGGGCCGTTTTGATTTTTGTTTCTGGGCTTCAGATTTATTTCGCCCGATAGTTTGAACACTAAGCCCTAATATCGCTGCAACAAAGAACAGATCCGTCTATCAACTTCTTCCAACGGCGACTTTTGCGTTTCTTCTAATCATCTCAAACGGCTTGCGAAAGGAAGGCTTCGTGATTAATCACTAGGGTTTGTTTTCACACAGTGTTCTTTTTGATTTCTCTTTAATAGGGTTTGTTTTTTGATTGGAGTCGCGCAGGTTGGAGTGAAAGTTCATGGGATAGCTAGGATAGATGGTGACTGTTTTAAGGCCACCGTAGTGAGATCGAGCTAGGAGAGATTGGAGTCGTGGAGTACGTCTCCGATGGAAATGTGGAAGGATCTGGTGGTTGAGGGAGATTTAGGAGAGATGCGATGTTTGTTGAAGTTAGGGAAGAGGAATGGTTTGACCGAATCTGGTGTTACATATCCCGGTGGAGCAGAGCAGTTGTGTCATATCCTTTGGTCTCCACATACGGGCAAAAGAAATCCAGAGACGTTAAGCGAGTGCATTGAGTCCAAACGCGTCTATGACGCCATCATTAACAGCAGCTTCCCAGTCCTCTCATGATCTCTCATTCAGTGCCTCTCCCAATACTTGGATAGAGTGAAGCTGCAAGTATAAACATGTAAGTCTCAGTCCCCTGTAAATCACCACTTCAATCCTTTGACTTTCAATTTTGGTATGATAATGGCAAATTTGCAAAGTCTGGTTTCGGAGTTGAAGGCTGGTAGGTATTATGACAAAGCTTCTGTTTTTTGGGAAGCACATAATGTGAATAAGGGTGGTGATCTCATGGCTGTTTTCATTGCTTTGGTGGATGAGAAGGTATATTTTTCTTAACTTCTGCTCTGATATTTTACACCTTAACTAGACTTATTATTTCTATTAACTCGACGCCCCGTTTCTATTAGGTTCTCGGAGTAGACCAGTTTTGTTGAGTTTGGAGAGAGCATTAACCCTATCCCTATGTTGAATCTCTCTTTGTAGTTACAACATGTCAACTCTAGACAAGACAAACAAGAGTACATGTGACCCCTTCTTAGCATGTTCTTTAAATCACTGCCACTTCTATTTCCCACGCATATATCAGGTACATCATATTTAAATATTTTTTTCATCTTCTTATTTGTCCCCAAGCTTTTAGTTTTCTATTCTACAGAGAGATTTTGGTGTTGTAATTGGCATAGGAAAACAAGCTACTAAGCATTAAAAGAAACCCAACCGCTAGATGCCTGGATGTTTGGCTTTAGTATCTATGTTTCGCTTTTGGTGTATGTCTTATTTGATACGTAATCGTAATTGCTCTGTTGACATACACATTTCGTATGAATTCATTCATTCATTTTATCTATTTTTATGAGTTCATTTACCACTATTATTTTACTAAACCTATTTGATAGTTTTACAATTATGTAAAAATGTGTTGATATGTTATACGCAAAGCGAAGGTTTCTTTTTTCTTCAGTACGCACGGTACTGAGTAACACATGCTACTGCTAGGTTCATCAATTGATTCTGTAGTGATCGTTATTTTTTGCCATTACTTTTTGCCATCATATTTTTAATAGTTATCATAAAATGATACTGTCAAATGTCAATTACTTTTTTGAGCCAAATAACAATTTCACATATGCTTCAAATTTCCACTATCTGAATATCTGATAGGGATAATCATCAAATGGTAACATAAAACAATTTCTCATGTATATTAATATATTTTTAAAGATACTGTGATAAAAGTTAAGTTTTATTCTAATTATTTTCTGTAAAATAACATTTCATCATAAAGTACAAAAACATATTATATTTATAGAAGAAAAATAGAAAAAATATTTTAGAAGATAAATACAATTGGGTTATAAATGTCATCTTAGATTTTATTCAACTATTTTTGAATATTATATTTTAAAATCCAAACTTGCTAAAAACAAGTCTAATCTGATTTTGATCGAAAAAATAAAATAATATAAAATTTATACATCGCATTTTGAGAAGATTTAAGTTGTAGTAAACGTTATACAAACAAAACAAACAATTTTTATATAATAAAGACTATAAACAATGCAAACATTTTGCAATATCCCCACATCCAAAATAAAAATCACTTTATAGTTGTATCACTCTCAATTCAATTACCACATAGACAAATATGATTAGAATCCATAGTGAAAAAGCTAAATATTACAATATTTTTAAAATTAAAATATATATACCAACTATCAAACTAAAAAGATATATATGAGCAAGTCACTATAGCTATATCATATATTTTGAATTCTTTATGTGAAATTGAGGTCAATCATATACATAAACATGGGAACTATAGCTCAAATGGAAAAAAGAAGAAGTTGTGGAGATGAATTGGGGGCTGTGTAATAGTAGCTAACCTTTTCTATGGGTCATTTGACCAGGGTCTATGCTTGGATCAGACGAGATAGAGACATTGCCGAATGAAGTCAAGACAATTGGCTCATAAAGTGGATATATTGTGAAACATGCACTTCAGATAAAAGTACTAAGATATTTTCGGAGGGAGGTTTCTGGAGCCCATGTGGATGTAACTCAACACTCAAGAATATTGTGAAGGAGTTCCATTGATTTGTAGGGGAGCAGAAGGTAAACACAACATACATAATAAGTGTATCATACACATTTCTTGCAAATACAAACATAAAACATAAACCATAAAATTATACAAAAATAATAATCTAAATCACGAGTAAATTATATCCCGCCCGTAGGGCGGGCCTGCCCTAGTTTGAAATAAAATAGTGTTAGAGAAAATAAACTGGTTATAGCAATTTTGATCTATTAACAGATCAATAAGGGTTGCTACTTTCATATAAAGATCTACTAATCGCCGGATCAGTGATCACACTTTCAACAAAAACACAATTCGTTAGTAATCATAAACACAAAATTTCGGTTCGTCTACATTTATTGCGCCATATTACTATCCGTTGTTGTATATTCTGTCAGCATTAAATGTTCATATGCTGTGCCATCATTTTTGTATGTCTACATTTTTTAGTACTGTATGCTTAAGCTCTGTACCTAAATGATGGTGCAATCGCCTGTAGCATACAAAACCAAAAACTATTCATCAACATGAATATGTCATGTAATGATCAATGATTAGTCCTTTTTCAATAGGTTTTTTATTTCTTCCCACTCAATGAAGACTTTTAAACCCAACCATTGACTATATAATACATTAGATATAGATTATCCTTAGATCACGCCTAGAAGCTCAATAGATTTATAAACTTGCCAGTTGTCTCCATCTTGATGGTTTTTATCCTTGTCTTGATCCAAAATCAAACAAAGCTAGTCAATGATCTGTGAACTCTAATCCAAAAAGCCTAGCCTAGTAGAAGAAAAGTCCAGCCCACAAGATATTCTAAGCCACAAAACTCTACGATACTGCTCAGTGCTCACACATCCAGAACCTAAAAGAGCCAGTAAATTATTATTCTATCAACTTTGACCAGTCGTTGTGATAGTTTTAACAAAACTTATTTTAGTCGTTGTAATAGTTTTATTATTCTATCAACTTATTTTAGTTTTAACAAAACTTATTACATACACATACTATCTGAATTTTCAGATGTTATTGTACCAAATTACAGGCACAAGATACCTCTGTATAATTCAAAAAAAAGAAAAATTACAGCCACAAGATATGGCGTATTTGATCTTTGTAACAATTCTTTTGTGTAACCATATCCATGTTTGAAAAGAATGAGAGTTATGTACTGTATGATTTTCTGTTAATGTTTCACATCAGAAAAAAAAGCATAAATAAATAAATAGATAATTAATAAGGTGCCTTAACCAGCCGGATTCGCGAGTCCACAGCACAAGACCATAGGCACGTGGCAGTGGTGAAGACGTGGAAGGAGATGAGACACTCAGAGACAGGTTAGGTGGTTGCAGTTTTCTGAACGGGAAGAATAAGGGCGGGAAGTGGGACCCAATGATGGGAGTCGGCTAAATGGCGGGAAAAGGAGAGCAGAGTATGACTAGGACACTGCCTCGAGGCACGAGCCACCGCCTCCGTGGCCCACTTACTGCCTTCCATCTGGGCCCAACCTTATTTGAAGAATAGATATGAAAGGGATCAAATTCATGTCATTTATATTGATTAAATATAAATTACAAACAATGACAAATATAAAACTCAAACTTTTTGATGTAAGTATTAATGAATAATGAAATTTATATTGTTCAACCAATTGACAACTGAACTTCCACATAATCAAATTCATTAGGAGACGAAAACATTAGATAATAACAAAAACCATCATACATATCTACTACCTAGATTTTTATTCGGCTTTGTCAAAACAAAAACAATAAGCAGATTTAATTTTTTTAAAAATAGAAATTTAGAAAAAATGAACTTGTAAACGAATTTTAAAGTTGCTTTGTTTGCCAACTTTTTAAGTACTTAGTGCTTTATAAAATGAATAATAAATTTAGATAATAAAATAATGAAATTTATTAAAATATGTTATAAATATATGCATATTTAAGAATATTTTGATAAAAAAACAAAAAATCCTTTTTATTCAGTTTTGAAAAAGTTTTCACAGCTATTTCTAAAGAACTTAGAAGAATGAAATAAAAACATATCTAAATATCAAAATGTAGATAAGAGCTTATAATTATTTAAGAACTTATAAGAATGAAAATAAAAACATATCTAAATATTAAAATGTAGATCAACAATGAAAATCTTTTTCCTTTCTATTCAATATCAGTTTATTAAATGAACTACTAACTAAAACTATAACTTTTAGTTATATTTATGTACATTCACTTCAATTTCTAAATGAATAGAAAAAAATGTAGGATTGATTATGTAATGTGACTTCATAGTATTTAAATGGATATATATATATATATATATACATGTATTTATTTGTTTATTTTTGATCTTTGTAAGACGATTCTTAAATTTTATTTCCCAAAATTCATTTCCGGAACTGATCAGCATACATAATCATGCTTCAGAATTCTATTCAAAACCATTCATTCAGTTCAAAAATTATGGAATGTTATGCAAAATTCGAAGTTGAAAACTAATAAACCACCGTAGCTTATACATGCAAATAGCCAAATATACTGATAAGGAGTTTCAGCGAGATCGCAAACTACGTTTGGTGGCGAAATGGTTAAATCGGGATCATCATAATCTAACTGGAATCAAAATGGTATTTTATAAATACTGGTGTTGTTGATAGGAAGTCTAATTAAATAAGAGACGATCAAATAAATACACAGATTCGTAGAAAATGAAAAAAGTTAGATGTATAAAGAGCAAAATAGTTTTTTAAAAAATGAAAAACATAGAAAAACCGGCATAAGAATTATGATTCACATAGCCTTATTTATTATTATTTTTTTCACTTAGCCTTATTTGTTCTTGCTGAGTTCTTAACACTTGACGATTTTAGTAGTTTTTTTTTTGTAAATAGTTTTTGATTACTCAATAAACATCTTTCAAATCACTCGTCTCTGTTACATATACATGCTGAATTCGTGTTTAACAAATACACTATATTGAAGAAGTTTAAAACGACTTTTCTTTCTCAGTATTCACACAACTTAAGAAAACTATAATACAGATCACTGAAGAGTTTACAATCTTTACAGACTCAATCCTCTTATTACATCAAGAGAAGTGTCGTATACCACAACACTCACACAAGGTCTTTATGGACTCAATTTAGTTACTTTCAAACGCACAGTGGAAATGCTTTGAGAAAAACGAAGGATAGGCCAGTGTTCAATCTACCGAATTTCTTGACATCTACTATATCAGATGTACAAACAATAATTGTGAGTTACCACATAAAACGAGAGACCATGGAATAAGGAAGTTTTATAAACGGTAGAACTCTACAAGGAAATAAATTAAGAACGTTTTATTGACTGGACATATTTATGAAAGAAAAGCTGCGGTAGCGTTTTCAGAGATTAGTGATTACCAGTTGGAGAAATTAGATATAATAAAAAGGTTCATTCGTATAACTATTTTTACTACAAATTTAGTTGCGTGGATCATAAATGCATGCACTGAATACATTGTACAGCTAAACTGAAACAACTTACTGTGATTTTCTTGAGATTGGTGATTACTAATTATAAAGATTAGATACGATAATAAAATCTGGTTCGTGTAGTTCTTTACTACAAATAGAGTTGTGGGTCATGAATGCATGCACTGACATTGACATAGCATCTACACTGAAACGCCTTATGACGCACTAGAAGAGCATTTTGGTAACATGGCCATTTAATAATAATTTCAGACCGTAAGAGATCGCACATGTTGTAACATAATAGTTTGGATTCAGAATGAATATAGTGGGTGATTACTTTAAAGAGATCACGTGATAAAGAGATGGATCATTAGATTTGTACTCTGTGAACTTGGCAGGTGGCGAAGAGCCGATGCTACTTCTTCACCTAAATGTGAAGACGTGGTGATCCTATGAACCCATATCTGCATCTCATCTCACGTGCATCTCTTTTGCTAAACTTTAATATGTTTTATAACATACACTCCTTCCTTTTTCTAAGTGTTATTATTACCAGCACCAGGTCGTGCTTCCACTAAATTTTGTAACGCCTCTAGATACTCGTATAACCAAATTATATATGTATGCAAATGGGTGAATACTTGCTGGATTTTGTCCTAGATTTTTGACAAGGAATCATAGTTTTGAAATTGACCAAATATTGGGTCGGGAGAGTTAAAATTCCACATCATCCTTCTTAAAAGGTGCTTCTGGAAGTTATTTATTATGATTTTTTGTAAATTTAAGACCTTGGTTTTAGTATACATCTCAATAAGGAAAAAAAAGAAAACAAAAAGTTCACAGATTCATGAAAGTAATTATATGAATCTAATATTTGTTGAAGTTACTTAAGTCGTTATGAAATCACAAACAAATATATTTATGTTATCCATAACTTCCGTGATCTCTACTCTTAATATTATTGTGTGATCTTATCATTTGCTCATGTGATATTGTTTTCTTCACCATATATCAGTATGACATACTACACGGACCACCTCCTTCTAATTCATGAAATTTGAAATTGTTTTTTACAAAAGGTATTATGATAATGTAATGATGTTAAATTGTTATGATTTATGATAGTGACTAAAACTAGCTTTGAGTAAGATTGAAGCAAAACATAGGAAGAATCTTGTTATACACGTGTCACATGTGTCTTAAACATTATTCACTAGGATACTTGACAAAAATTCGATATAAAAACAGCACTTACTTTCCACATCCAATAATTATATGGTGGTGTTCCTTAAATATACAGCTTGTTGCTTCATTAATTTTTAGTTTGAAATTTATAATTTATTCCATGATCACTTCACTACTTTGTTTTAAAGATAAACAACTTTGAACATTTGATAATAGAGTGAGCGAAAGTCAAGACTCATGCACTAACTTCTAATTATTTCCCGCAACGTTAGAAAAATATATACAGCCGTATTCTATTTCTTAAAGAATTAATAATCCCTACAATATTCCTTATTGAAATGCATATCAAAATTGAAAATCTAAAATTAACTCCGACATTTAATTTTCCGGTATTTTATAGTGTCTATTTCATTCAGTACATGGTAAATATTCAAAGTTTCTAACGAATCCTAAATGTCAGCCGTACAATTGTACAAACCCAACCAATTATTTTCTCCTAACATTCTCATTAAATCATTTTAATGGCCTTTTTTGTGTAGACGAACTTTTTCTTTTTGAGTCATCGCTCTTCTTCTCTATTAAAAGAGAAGTACCATTTACATCTACCACAAAAAAGTCATATTGGACCATTTCAATAATATGACATATTTAATTATTTATATTAATCAATTAAATATATATACATAAATAAGATATTAGTAATAAATTTGTTGAGAAAATATCTAACAAGATCTTACAAAGAAGTTTAAATATTTTTATAAAATATGAATTATTTAATTTCGTGATTAATATATATAAATATCTATATTAATGTTAATTAAAAATAAAAATTGTTATATTTTATAATTTAGTTATATTCTATATTATATTAAAATAAAATACTATGTGAAATGAATATAAAATATTTTAAATTGGTAAAAGGAAAATATTTTGTTTTAAAAATTTTCTTTTATTCAAATAAATAAATAAATATCACTCTCTTTTAAAAAATATTAAAGTTTTTAAATCATAGAACATTTTTATACAAAAAATGCTAACATATATTTTTGTAACTCACAATAAATACATTATATAATAAATTATATATAAATATTTTATTTTTATTTTAAAACTTACAACAATATATTATATAAAAATAAATAAATTATAAAGTTATACAATTATACAATATATAACAAGAGAATATAAATCATATATATTTAAAAGGCTTTGTTATATTTTTATAAAATGAGAAAATACCCGCACGTATGTGCGGGTTCAAAATCTAGTTGTTGTTAATATAAGAGAAACACCAAACGCGTGAATTTTGAGCTTTTACACGACAGTTTGGTTAGCTCAATATGTTCGGTTCGGTTCAACCAAAATCTAAAACCAAATGTGATTTAGTTTCCTTTTATTTTAGTAAGACAAAGAGAGAAATCCAGTGAAAGTGGGATTAGTTAGACCTTTGAAGATTTGGTTATATATTCTTTGGTTGAACAAAAAAAAGGTTATATATTCTTTGAAATATAGTTGAGATTCTCTAGGCCACAGTTAGAAGATTTTATACAAAAATATAGATTTGTATACAAATAAATACTCCCTCTGTTTCATTATAAGTGTCACTCTACAGCTGTGCACACGGATTAAGGAAACAATTAATTTTACATATTTCCTATATAAAAACACAATTACCCGTACACCTAACCATATTTTAACCAATAGAAAAACAAATTACATAATAAAATTAATAAATTTTGCATTGAAAACCGAAAACGACACTTATTTTGTAACGCAAAAAAATCTCTACAATGACACTTAATATGAAACGGAGGGAGTATTAAACAAGTATAGAAAAGAAAAAAAACATAAAATTAGAAAATGACTCATGAGAAATTTCTTAAGAAATTCTTTAGTGGCGAGGGAGAGTGAGAAGCACGCGCGGGAATTCTAGGCGGGGCATGGTAGATGCATGAGAAGAGTCATGCGCCATTAATGTTAAAATTGTCCCTAGTCCCACCACGCCAGCTAATTTCATTTGATGGTCTCCCCATAACAATACTATGTTAAAATTCTCTTCGTTTGACAAAAAAAGAATTATCTTCTTTTTCTTGTTCATAAAAAATAACAAAAGTAACGCAAGAAAATAATACAAATAAATCTTGGTTTTAAGGAAATTTTATTTTATAAAATTATACTATACTTCATCTATTTCAATTTAATCTATGTTATCAAAATTTTCACACATATTAAAAAAATATGCTAATAAATATATTATTTTGTAAATAATTATTTTCCATAATTCTAAACTAATCAAAATTCAATAAATACAATTAATTTCATAAAGGTTTACAATTTATCTTTATTATATGCATTAAAAATATCTTTTAGAAACAAAATATATTTTTCAGTTTCTACTTAGCTAAGTGAATATTTTATTTTTCCAAAATTATTGCTATTTTCTTTGATTATTTCAGTTTCTACTTAGCTAAGCGAATACTTTTATTTTTCCCATAATTATTGCTCTTTTCTTTGATTGGTTCATTTTTGACCTTAGAAAAGTGAAATAAACCAGTGTGTTTATATGTAAATGAGATTATAAAGAGTGTGAGAGTGATTCATAGCCAAAGAGAGCAAAGAAGAAAAAAGAAGAGAGAATCCGAAGAAACACCCAACAAGGTTAATAAATATTTTATTACTTATTCTGCACTTGTTTCTTGAACTTATTAAAAAAGAATCGTTTTCTTCACCATCTTCCTCCTTGCATTTATTTATCATTCCTCTTCTAGAGATTTGCGTCGTCTCTCTGTAAGAATCCACTTTTTTTAAAACACTTGTTTACTGTTTTTTTTCATCTCCTGTCTGAAACTTTGTCACGGATCCTTCGTTTTTATTTTATTTTTATATAAACCCGTAGAAAAACCTCGTCCCCAGATATCTAATCTCTCTAGGGTTTTAGCTGTGTGGGTTTTTATTTTGTGTTTCTCACTTTTTGTTCTTCTTGTTTGTCTCTCTTGTAAGAACAGGAAACAGTGATACTTAGGGGTTTTGTGAGAAGATTTATGTCGGCTGAGTTTGATTCAAAAGCTTTGATTTTGTCTCTGATTAACAACATCTCCTGTCTGATTTCATCACCATCTTGTTTGAAACCTGGTCTGGCTGCTGCTTCTTTAAACGCTTTTGACTTCTGCGTTAAGCAGAGGCTTGTTCTCGAGAGTCCTTCTCTCTCCATGCGCTTAAGACCCAAAAGGTATTGTAATCATTTCTCATCTTATCTAAGAGATCTAAGAGACTAAGGAAACTAAAGGTGAAGACTTTGTTTTTATGTCTCAGGACTTGTTCTGGCGTTGAAGTGTTTGGTGGTTTTCACATAAAGCAGCAAAAGTTTTCTTTTTTCATAGTGCGCTGAGTTTTTTTTTTATTACAAAATAAGTTTTGATCTGAAGAGTGTTGAGTTTTTTTTTTGGGTGTTTTTTGAGGATTTGGGTAACAATGGTAGGGATTAGGAAGTCTTTAAGTTCTTTGAGTGATATGAAGAAACAGAAGAGATGCAATCCTCAAGACAAAACCCAACAACCTTTGAGAAAAGTTAGGATCTTGGTCAACGATCCTGACGCTACTGATGATGATTCATCAAGCGACGAGGGGGAGACAGCAAAGATGAGACGCATCGTCCGTGTGGTTAACTTTCCATCTCTGGAGTCTGCTGCTCCTCCTCGCGTTGAGCCTACTTCTGTGAGTTCTTCACAGGACAGTACCAAAACAGTAAGCAAGAAAGCAGCAGCTTCTCGTCCTAGTTTGTCTAGGAAGAAGCCTGTTGGTGTCAGGCAAAGAAAATGGGGTAAATGGGCTGCTGAGATTAGACATCCAATAACTAAAAACAGAACATGGTTGGGTACTTTTGATACTGAAGAAGCAGCTCATCAAGCTTATAAAGACAAGAGGAAAGAGTATGATGCACTTGTCGGTATTACTAATGATTCCGTGTCTGAGAAACCTGATGTTTCTTCCTCTGAGACTAGTCAATGCTCTCGCTCTTCACCTCTTGAGCAGGACACTTCAGCTTCAACACCAACCCTTAAAGAAGAGATCAAGATCACTGCTACAAATGCTACTGGTTCGAGCAAGGAAGTGTTGTTTGGTTTCAACTTTGCTGAGATACCAATACCTGATCTTGGTTTCTTTAGTGAAGAGGAACAAATGGCTAATCTTGGTTTCTTTACTGAAGAGAATGACCAACTAAACTTGGATTGTTTGTTCACTGATGATCAGTTTGATGATTTCACTATGCTTGGATTCGAAGACAGTGGTCCGAGCGAGCTACCTGATTGTGACTTTCCAGATGTTGAGTTCGACTCTAGCTTCTTTTTCGCTGATCAACACATCCCCATGAAAAGTTTTGCAGCTTAAATTAGTAGTTTTCTTTTTTTTACTTAAAAGACATACAAGAAAGTGTGTTCCGGAGTGAAGTAAGATCTTAAGACATAATTAGCCGGGTTTTGTTTGCATTTAGTGAGTTGTATTTTAATTTGGGTTTATAGTGGTAAAAGATAAGTGTGAAAGTTTGAAACTTTTTATGGTTCTCCTGTGGTTAATTAATCTCTTAAGTACTTTGGGTTTTTCCCCTAAAGCTTAAGACTTTGATTACATTCGCTTCCATCTTTTGTAACATCTATAAATGATAAATAATGGAAGAAGTTTTTATTTTTGCTGTTGATTCATTCTTGTCGACATTGTTTTGTCTGTTTTCATATCACATTACCAATGGAGCGTTATGGTTATGACGTGTTGCTGTTCTGAAGAATCCTAATAGAAAACGACAATTCATGAAAAGTTTGCTGGCCCTCTGTTTCTCTGCTGATTCGCCGCGCCATCACAAAACAACCATTCTTCTACCTAATTTTTATTTATGAAATTATATTAATTTTTGACTAAAGAGAAAACAAAAAAAAAGAAATTAAATTAATTTCTGTTTTAAGAGAAAAGTTTAATATAGTGAAGAGGAGAGTGTGGAATTAAAAGAGGGAGTTGCACGGAAGTGGCAGCAAGTCGGGGGTTGGTTTTGTCAGGTTTTGTAAATAAACTGCAAATGTTTATAACAGCTGGATGGCATTATGGAAGTTTAATTATTAAAGTGTATATAAAAATCCAAAGGTTGATTTGGCAATGAGGAAATGTCAAAGGATGACTTTTATATTGCATAGTCTATACTGGTAATCTTTCCACTACTTGGTGGTTGTATAAGTATTCTTTTTTCCTGTACGTGCGTGTCATGTCTTAATCACGTGGTACACTCGCTATAAAGAGAGCTTTGAGATGCACATGCGAGCTGAGGTGAGGTGAGTACCGTGAGGTAATAGAAGTAGAGGTGATAAGCTTTCAAGCTTGTCAGGTTATATTAGTTTTATAAGGACATCTACACATTCAATTCAAATATTAGAGTAGTAAAGTGTTTTCCTTCTTTTTGGCCACCGAATCAAAGTGTTTTTTCTGAAATTGTGAAACTATTAACATTACTTTTCTATGGAGATTGTTAAACCTTTGATGTTTCTATAAAGTGGAGTTTGGGCTACACGGGAGATGTGATTTTCGGCCCATTAACTTGAGCCCGGTTTAGTTCTAGCCCTTTCAGGTGTGAGGAGTTTAGTCTAATGAAACAGAGAGAAGATAAGACATGGTAGTTTTTCTTTGTTGCTATTACTGGCAAATGCACCACTCTCGGAGCATGGATATTTGAAGGAGACAGCAAAATCTTAATGATATTTTAGAAGGAAAAGCTATAGATTAAAATGTCGCTAATACAAGTTTTCATTAAACAATGGCACATCTATATAATATTCATTAAAAAAATATTTACATAATGTTGCTAATACATCTTATAATATTTTCTTTGTACTTCAAGATTTAGCAGATGTTCATTGGAATACACAAGAAGATCTAACAATATTCCGTCACACCTATTGGTGAAATATACTAATGTTTCTGTTATATATTACTACAGTGACTTTCAAATGTTTTTGCATTCTGATCTTGTAACATTCTTTTGATATAAAAATGTTTAGCAGTAAAAGATGTCCTAGTTCAAATAAGATGTTGCCTTTGTATTACTAAGTTGACTGTAATAACCACCCTCATATACAATAGAAAACCACCACTTAAGATCATTTGTCAACGCTTAACACAACAAAGATTAGCACAGAAGATCGATCAAACCAGCTTATTGAGTTTTATTATTATACTGGAACCAATCCGTTATAAAATCATAATCCGGCAACCGACAATAAAGATAGATGGAGATGAGATATCATCAGAGCAGACCCTTCTCCTGAAAACTGCGGATACAGTCATCAAACATCTCAGGCAATGACTTGAATGATGCAAATCCTAACTCATGTATCTTCCTTGTATCCATACTATGTGGACTATTGTCCCCTTCTTTGTTACTGCACCTGAAAAATAAAACAAAGAATCAATCAACCAACCAACCAAATGAGATATATGAAATCTTGGCAAGACTGAGATATTACTTGTTCTCAAGTGGGTAATTAGGATACTTGTTTCTTAGCAACTCAATGATCTCAGACCAATGAGCAACCGAACTGGAACATACGAGTCTCCCTGATGCTTTAGGCTCTTCCATGGCTAACACATGTGCAGCAACTACATCATCTATGTGCACAAACCCGACCGTGAAATTCGGATACTCTCCAGCCAGACCTTTGACAATGGAGAGGATATAAAGTAGAGTACTTGTTGGTTTGGGTCCAAGCAATGGACCAACCACAAAGGAAGGATTCACTACCACCAAGTTCAACCCTTTCTCTTCAGCTATTCTCCAAGCCTCTTTCTCGCCTAGAGTCTTTGCATATGCGTACCAAAGCTAATACATGTATTCAAAAGAACACACAAGCCATCATTAGAGTTTATGATATAATTAATGTTCATGATTAGCTATATTATTTATTTCATTATAAAGTTTCCAATCAACCAGTAAGATTTATTCAATAAATGTTTTCAACTATTGTTTTTTAAAAGTATACAACTCATTAAAACTTTAAAAAGCCGAGAAAGTATTATATAACAAATTAATATATGTTTTCTTACATCGAAGCGTTTGCAGTAGTCAGGGTCGCTCCAATGAGACTCGTTGAGCGGAGAGGCTTTGGTGGCATCGAAACGGTACCGTATCGAGGAGCAAGAAGATGTGAGAACAATCCTTTTGAGAGTGGTTTTGGACTTTACACAAGAGTTCATCACATTGGTTGTACCCTTTATGATAGGATCAACCAACGTTTCTTGAATGTTGTGATCCTGTGGAACAAGAACCGGAGAAGCCGTGTGGAATACTCCATCGACGCCGTTGACTGCTTCGTCAAAGCTTCCTTCAGCCGTTAGATCGGCTTGGAAGATCTTCAGCCTCTCTTTCGCTCCTTGTAGTTCCCATAGAAAACCTACTTTCTCTTCATCCTCTTTTTAACATAAATTAAAAATCAAGTTAGTGGTAAAGATTCGGAAAAGTATAAAATAATAAAAATAGGGAATATCCTACGAGGGTTTCGGACAGTGGTTCGAACGGTGTGTCCGAGTTCGAGAAGTGATTTGATGATGTAAGAAGCGATGAAACCTGTTCCTCCAGTGACCAGATACTCTGACATCTTTTCTTCTATCTCTGCGACGGATTTGAGTTTTGTTTGGGTTTAGGTTTTAATAAAGTGAGATTTTGTTGAAGTACAAAGTGAGTAGTTGACTCACTCCATTCGTGTTCTCTCTCTCTCTCTTGCCGATATTATCAAGAAGTGGTTCACACTTCACAGTACACGTGACGTAGTTATGTCCACGTAAGCGTGAAAATGAAATTTCTAAAGGCCCATTGGGCTTAACTTTTTTCAGAATGATTTTTATACTTTGGAAGCCCATATAGATATGCCAACGTCCCCTTTATTAAGGCTAGGGAGTTGATTTGGAGGGATATAAATTGATCTTCATGTACATTTATTCTGAAAGGTGACGTAAGAACTGTATTATTAGAGCATGTGCAATGGGAACTCTTAAGGGAATCCTTAGGAAGTGTGGAGCCCATTTTCTTAGAGTTTGTGTTAAAAAGAATATTTAAAATCCTTTGGTAAGGATTAATCGTTACACTGTTCACGGCCCCCATTGACCACGTGGCGGCCCGTGAATGGTCATTTTTTTTTTTTTTTTTTAAAATCTGAAATATCGAAGATTAATCTTAAATGTCCTTGTCGCTAAGAACTCTAGTGAATCCCATCATTGCACATGTTCTTATGGATTACAAAATCGGCGAGGGCAATGAACTACAGACACAAGTTATTTGTATTAAATGAAAAGTTCCATACTAAACTTCTTCGTCGAACTTTGTTGGCATTAATAATCTCATACGAAACTCCTTATAATTGTTGTGCAAAATCATTAGCTATAAAAGGTTTTTGATCTCATTTTCTCTAGAGTTCTCTCTAGGTTGGTTCCTTCATGCATGTATGATAAAAGTGTAAAGATATTGCAACCTTATCCAGTTTTGGGTAAAATTTGTTTGGTAAAAAGCATCATAGTCTCATAGATAGTACATGAAATCGTCGGATATCGAGATTTGTCTGCTTTCATATTCCAAGTCAAATATCGTAACTAGGTACTGTTCGATTTTCCTCATGTTTACGAATCTCAAGGTTTGTCTATTTGCTCTTTCCAAGTCAAACATCGTAACTACTGTTTGATTTCCCCTCGTGTGTTTCCACTTCGAAATGGCTTTCGACCCAACTAAAGGAACTTCAAAGTAAATTTAATATAATCTCAGATTCTTTTTGAGAAAATATTGACTGGTATTTCACCGACGTATTAAAAATGTTTGTCTCTTAAACATGTTAACTTCTTCATTTGGTCAAATAAAATAATACTCTCATGTTAATTAGTTTTTTTTAACACAGGTTTTTCTGAATAATTGTTATGTGTCATCTATCTTATATAATATAGTGAATTTTTATAAAAAAAAGGTGTGAGAGAAAATTACATATTTTAAAAATATATTATTATATATATTTACTATACTAATTTGAAATCCATGCAAATTACATGTACAATACCTAATTGTAAACAAAAAAAATCCTGTAACTTTGTAAAGATATATACATGGATAACAAACTCTCTGGTATATTTACTTACATTTTGGGGTTTAATCAATAGACGTACATTTCATTCATGCTTAAAAAATAGTACTAGTTCTTTCATTTGTGGAACTTTTACATATTACAATATAAATTTTATAAATTAATACTCGTTAAGTTAAGAAATAAAATAAATTAATAATTTCACTAGTCATAAATTAGACCAGTGTCAAATGTGACATAATTGGATAAAATAATAAAATAATATTTTTACAATATTTTTAAATATATAGGCCCAATATAATATAAATTAATAGTTAATGTATATATAAAATATTTTATTATTTGTTTTTATTGACAGTGAAGTCCATTTAATGTTTTCTAAGCATTTTAATGTTATTTTATAATTTTCCACTTTAAAATTCATTTACATTTAAACTACATAATTTTATACACCAAATAACTAAATTAAACAATGTAAAATTGGTACTTGTAAAATTTAAATCATAGATACACCACTCAAATTGATGTTTCTTATTTTTACATAAAACATACTTGAAAATGTATAAACCTAAAAATGGATGTAAATTAATAGTTTTATAAGCAAATAAAATAGCGTAGTCTCAATATTATTAATTTATATATTTTTACAGTTTATAGATTTGTAAACAATGTTTCTTTGGTACATGTTTATGTAACAGTACTACTTTGTGCCTATCTAGCTACGTGCATCATCAAATCAAAGTAGTTACCAAACACTTTGATCTCGATTAAACCAAACGCTGACACCTCTCTGCTGTTTTTATTCACTTATATCTCAACAACAATCCTGAAAGATATGAAACTTTTATATCAAATGGGAACAGTCCTTATCATTTTTTTCTCCATCACTTGCTTTTGTCTGGTAACAACTGGAAATCGAAGAGAAGTAGAACAAAACGCTTTTTCTCATAATAATAAAACAACTTCCTTAAAAGGAAGCAAAATTAAATAGAGAGCAAAACGAGAGCGTTGCGTGACGTTAGACTCTTCATTAACTCTTCTCATCTACCCCCATTTTCTGTTTGCCTTTATATCCTTCACCTTCCCTCTCGCTTCTTCATTAACTCATCTCCAAAAACCTAATAAACAAACGTACTTTCATATTATTACATTAAATTCTCTCTTCAAAGATGCCTCAGGCACCAATGCCAGAGTTCTCCAGCTCGGTGAAGCTCAAGTATGTGAAGCTCGGCTATCAATACTTGGTCAATCACTTCTTGAGTGTTCTTTTGATTCCTATCATGGTAACCATCGCAGTTGAGCTTCTTCGGATTGGTCCAGAAGAGATCTTTAATGTTTGGGACTCACTTAACTTTGACCTAGTTCAAGTTCTATGTTCTTCTTTCCTTGTTATTTTCATCTCCACCGTTTATTTCATGTCCAAACCCCGCACCGTTTACCTCGTTGACTACTCTTGTTACAAACCACCTGTCACGTGCCGTGTCCCCTTCGCAACTTTCATGGAACATTCTCGTTTGATCCTCAAAGACAAGCCTAAGAGCGTTGAGTTTCAGATGAGAATTCTTGAACGTTCTGGTCTCGGTGAAGAGACTTGTTTACCTCCGGCTATTCATTACATTCCTCCCACACCAACCATGGAAGAGGCTAGAAGCGAGGCTGATTTGGTTATCTTCACGGCTATGGATGATCTTTTCAAGAAAACCGGTATGATGCCTAAAGACATCGACATTCTCATCGTCAACTGCTCTCTTTTCTCTCCCACACCATCTCTATCAGCTATGGTTATCAATAAATATAAGCTTAGAAGCAACATTAAAAGCTTTAATCTGTCCGGGATGGGCTGCAGCGCGGGCCTGATCTCAGTCGATCTAGCCCGCGATTTGCTTCAAGCTCATCCCAATTCGAATGCAATCATTGTCAGCACCGAGATCATAACTCCTAATTACTACAAGGGGAATGAGAGAGCCATGTTGCTACCTAATTGTCTATTCCGCATGGGGTCCGCGGCAATACTTATGTCAAACCGTCGGTCTGACCGGTGGCGAGCCAAGTACAAGCTTTGCCACCTTGTCCGAACCCACCGTGGCGCTGATGACAAGTCTCATTACTGCGTCTATGAACAGGAAGATAAAGAAGGACACATTGGCATCAACTTGTCCAAAGATCTTATGGCTATTGCCGGTGAAGCCCTCAAGGCTAACATCACCACCATAGGTAATAAGAATACATATCTCATTTATTTTACTTTAATAGCATAACAATATCAACGGTGGAAAAGTATATTAAGGTGTGGGTGGACATTTAAACTATTTTGGTTCCTTTTCAGGTGTGAATTGTTTCAATTCGGTTTGGTTTGTTACGGTTTTGAATAAACAAATTATACTACATGAAAATTTTTAATTAATAAGAATACTTTAGTTGTCTTGTGTTTATGAGACTTTTGGCTTATCGATTCGGTTGCACGACACTTATTAAAACTCGATGTGTTTGTTATACACGATTTATTTGGTTAGTTTCAGTTTGAGAAATGAGTGTTTGGTTGGGTTCCATATAAGAATTCGATTGTACGGTTTAATTTCGGTTTGGATTCTTTAAGGTTTCGAATACAGAACTAATTACGTTATGTACTTTTTCCAGTACACACGTTCACTAGTCGTTCAGTTTATTCTTTTCGGTTGCATTAAATTGTTTGTTAGATTAGAAGCAAAATAAATTAATTGGTTTAAAAGAAATTTTGGGTTTGGTTTTGATTGAACAGGTCCTCTGGTCCTACCGGCATCGGAGCAACTCCTCTTCCTCTCATCATTAATCGGACGTAAAATCTTCAACCCGAAATGGAAACCATACATACCGGATTTCAAGCTAGCCTTCGAACACTTCTGCATCCACGCAGGAGGCAGAGCCGTAATCGACGAGCTCCAAAAGAATCTACAGCTATCAGGAGAACACGTTGAAGCCTCGAGAATGACACTACACCGTTTTGGTAACACATCATCATCATCGTTGTGGTACGAGCTTAGCTACATCGAGTCTAAAGGGAGAATGAGGAGAGGAGATCGAGTTTGGCAGATTGCGTTTGGGAGTGGTTTCAAGTGTAACTCTGCTGTGTGGAAGTGTAACCGTACGATTAAGACACCTAAGGATGGACCATGGTCAGATTGTATCGACCGATACCCTGTCTTTATCCCTGAAGTTGTCAAACTCTGAACTAAAACGTTGTTTCAAGTACGGTTTGGTAAAATGGTCTGGATTATGTTCTTCTTGGGATTCGGTTTTTAAGGGGTTTGAGAAATGGAAGTAAGAGAGAAGAAAAAGCAAATCATAGATGTTTCTATTTATTTGCTCTGCATATACGTAAGTCTTTTTTTTTTTTTTTTTCATTTGGGGTATTTTTTTTAGTTTCTCATGCTGTAACTAATAACTTGCGTGTATCGAATAAGATTTTGCTTAAAAAAATATTTATGGAAAATTAGTTTTCTTGTTTTTATAGCTGCTTCTATACTTTGTTCTTTTGTACGTTTGGAAGAAATATACAAAAAACTTTAAACTAGTTTCGGATCCGTTGCACAACCATACAGGTTGTTTTTCAATTGTAAAATCGTTTGAATTAAAAATAATTAGTATTATTTGTTCATACTGGAAGTTTTTTCTGTGAATAAATAACTATCCAATGAGTATCTAAAAAAAATAATACTTAAAGATAATTTTGTTAAACAATTAAATTTTAGCTTTAAAATAAAATAAAGAAACAAATGAAGAAAGTGACATTTGAAGTTCTAAATCCCCTTCACTCCTTCAGAGTTGAAGACCCTGTAATTATCTCTTCGGTTATAGACGAACAAAAAAGGAATCAAATCAGTTTGGAAGGGATTCCAGCGAGAAATTCTCGCTAGGGGAGAATGGTTATTAGATCAGTGGGTTTCATAGATCACAAGCTAGTGATGTTATTCACAATGTTGGAGTCACTATCATGCCCATCACCACAACTGAGTGAAAAGCCTTCCATAACATTAATATAACAAGCCAGTCAAATAAAAGTTTCAGTAAGGCTGGATTGTGTGTGTCATTTTTAATTCGCTACGTGATTTTTATTTCTACAGGCACCCTTCTATACTCCACTATGAATGGGAACTAGAGGGTGCAAATGGCTCATGCATATGCAAGAAGGTAATAAAATCAAAATAATTTTTTGTTCCTACTCCTCCTTGTGATGGTTTTAGTGACGCTCGGTGAGATAAGCCTATAAAGTAACGATAAGTACCACTAAGCTTACTATATAACACGTCGAGACTTGGGACCTTTAACATATACAATACCCTAATAGTTTTACATTAATATCAAACTTAAATACTGTTTTGAAAAAGTTTTTCTTTTTATCAAATTTAAATACATACAAGCCAGTAACTCAAGTTTCATTTGCGTCTCTTGAACTTTTCTCCTTGTAAGTAGAAAGTGAAATTATTAATGAAAAAGACAGTTACGATAGTAATTATAATGCTAATGATTTTTATCTTTGCGCTTCTAACCAAGTCTGAGCTCTAAGCCAACATCGTTGGTATCGACTTGATCATCAAACCCAAGATTCACGCTTTGATTTAATGGAGCTTCCCTTTGATTCTCCACGTTCTCCAACGCCAACTGACCATAGCCATGCGTTGCACCAGAACTCTGGAGTTGCCACGTGTCGTGACTACATTCACCTAGTTGGTAGTCCACGGTCTCTGCTAGGCGTTTTAACCGGCCAGTTTGTGTCTTGGCCTTGTTACCGCTAACACGTGGCGCTAGGGATAGACTCTCCGAACTGTCGCCGCCTGTTGTTGGATCTTTCGCCACGTGGCGTATGTCGTATGTCCTGTGAGGAGGAATAATCTGGTGCGACGCGGACGCACTGGGGAGAGGCGTGTGAGTGATGGGTAAGCCGTTGAGAATGGCATCAACGGCTGCTTCGCACTGAGCCCAATTTCCAGAACACATCAGACCCACAGAACCTTCCACAGGGTTCACAATCCGACCACACGCTTCGTACAAAAGTGACCTAAATATTGCTAGAGATTACAAAAATACGATGAAAGTTATGGAATTAAACAGCAAAATATGGGGAAAATCCAACTTTGGAAGTGATTTGTGTGTGTGTGTGCATGTAGCAAAATGTAAACCCAAATACATTGTAAGATATAATTCAGTGGAAGATTTTGCTTTCAGAGTGTATACCGGGACGATGTTGGTCAGGACCAGACTCGATGAGGTTAAGAAGACCGGCTCGACCATAGAACTTGGCGAGGAAGAGTGTGGCATTTGCTTGGGAGTCTGCTGATTTGATCCACTGAAGACATGGTCTTATGGTGCAATCTTGGTTGCAACCCTTGCGTAGGACTCTACACCCATTACAACTGATTCTCATTATCCCTTTATAATATGTGTATAAGTGGCATTTATACGAATGAAGTGGAACTCAGAGGAGTTGTGGAGAATTTGTATTTATAAGGAAGAAGTTACTACTGAGTCATAAAATGAGTTGGTATAATTTAAATGTTTTGCGTTTCTTGGAGAAAGTGGTGGAAAAACTGGTGCATTCCAGGCTTTATGACATTGATTTAAAACAAAGACTTTAAATATGATTACTTTCTCGACAAATATTTATTTTTTTAACTAGAGATTTGTATCTTTGTTTATAAGTTTTCATTTTTTTTACTGCTTTCGTGTTACCAAAAAGAAGAAAAGACCAAGAAATGGTGGTGGAAAGGAGGTTGTGTGTTTCAGTGAAGTTGGCATTTTGTTTTGGCAAAAGTTGGGGAGTTCTTCTTCGGGAATGCCAATTTCCTCTCTCTTTCTTTTGCCCTCCATGCATTTCAATATTACTAACTTTACCACTCACCTTTATCTATATTCGTAATTACGTCTCACTCAATCAAACCCACTTCTTCAATCTCCACATTATCGTATGTCAATCCTCATCATATCATCGCTGCGTTAGGTGAAATAATTTTTACCACTCACTTTTGTCTATGCTCAAAATTACGAGCTCACGACTCAATGCAAGGTAACTAGTTTAGAATTTCAAATTAAAGCACATAAAAGAAGATTACAAATGTGAGGGATCTTTGGGTAATTGAGTGTTATCAGAGGTCCAGAGGGGTGGAGATACGAGGAAAATTTGGAGATGAAAAGTGGGAGACATGCACGAGAACCACCCAGATACCGACAAAATAAACAAACCAAAAGAAGTTTTATATTTTGTGAAATAAAAATATTAAGCAAAAAAAAAACGGTGGCACGTGAATTACACACGAGGCAAAACTGCTATGTTCATGTTCAGCACGTAGTGCCTATAATGCCTCTTTTTGTTTCACCAAAACGTCTTTCTAGTCCTGATTTTAGGGAAGCTATACGGATTGGACTGTAACTTTACGTGTAAAAATACAGTATTCAGTAGTTAAGTTCTACATAGCTCCTAACTCTTTTTCCAAAACAAATTACAAACGTTACGGTTTTGCTTTTACGAAGAAAACAAACAACATGATACGCGTGTAAGAATTTTGCCCACTGGTTTTGTTGTTACACGAAAAAGATATTTTAATTTGATGTTTATTGGATAATACAATTTGATTTTAGAATTTATTTACTTTTCATAAAACGTTTGTTACAACTTATTACAGGGCTTGCAAAAAAGGTGTTGCATCTTTTTACCCCATTAATTAAGAACATGGTTTTGTTATACATTCCACGTACGAATCCACCGTGATGGAGACTAAAGCGAAATGTGATTGATTACCCACTCATTTCTTAGTTGTTTCACATCCGTTTCACATATTGACGTTAGAAAAGTAGGATTATCATTACCAATTTATCAACAACAAAAATACATGTTAATTCGAGTTTATTGATTTAATTGTACTCATTTAATTACAGCTTCTATCTTATTAGGGGGGTTAGTGGGAGATAAATTTAGATAGAGTTGATTGATGTTAAGAATCAATAGATTTGATAAATTTATAAATAGTTCAAATGAGTTTTCCATATTTAAGAAGTCTATGAAAAAGTATTCTTTTATGAGAATTTTGAGAATCTTGAGTAAAAGTGCAATATTTTGAAAGTTTTGTTTTATGATTTAGGGAGGTTATTGGAACATGAATTTTTGTGGAATTTGATGATTATAGTAGTTGAGAGGATTTTACAAGTTAACTAGATTTAACAAATTTAATCAAATATATTTACATAGATTTTCATTACTTGTGTATAGAATTTAATTGATTGTTATTAACTTTTAAAGTAGAAAATTAATGGTGGTAGGAGTAAAGGAAAGAGAATAACTTCAATTAGGGTAGTTCTTTTTTTTTTAAATGTCACAAAAAGTTCTTGAAATAAAAAATGGCAAAAATGTTTTTTTATAATTTCGAAATATATGTTTTCAAATTCAATCTTTTATAAAAAAAAATCAATTTTTTCTTTTCAAATTGTTTTCTAGTTTTTTTTTCTTAAAACTCAAAAATCCTTTTTGAAACTATTTTATAAAATTTATTTTAAACATTAAGTATTTTAATATTATTTTCCATATTAATTTTCTATGTATTGTTGTGATTTGTACTATGCTAAAGTAGTGATTTTTATTATTTCATTCTTCAATTTGGTGTGTTTTTATATGTGAGTTTATTATATTACATAGATTTCAAAATCTTATGAGTATATGTGATATTCTCAAAGTTAAGTAAAGTTGAGTCTTATGAGCAAAAACAAAAAAAAATACATCCCAATAACAATGATTTTAATGGAATCTTAAAATCAATGACAACTAAAAATTTTCAATAACAAAGATTTGAGTGGAATTTAAAAGTTATCATCCCAATAACAATGGATTCTGTTTAGATTTTAAAAATCCATAAACCAATAACAATCGAATCTCAAAATTTAATAACTCCTTTAAAATTCTTTTCCCAATAACCACCCCCCCTTAAAATAGAAGTACAAAATAGAATTTCATCTTGTTTCAACAAATTATTCATTAACTATCTTTCCATTTTTACTCAAGTTGACTATTTCATTAATTATATTGCCATAACTATACAACACATCATTAAACTGTATTATTACCATAACAATATTGTCAATTTTTATTTATTAGATAATCAACATTAATTATGTGTAAATTATAAAAATAAAAATGTAAAATAACCGGTTTTTGCATATGGTTAAAAGTTTGGTTCAATCTTTTTTAATTTTTTTTTTAATTTTAGCTTCAATCTGTGAAAAAATATATTTCCAAACACATAATTCAAATACATAATAATAATAATGTATTACATTTATTTCCATTTATTTATTTAAATGATTCAATAGCCTAACTTACCATTATTCTCTAAATTTAATATCCTTAATCAATATTTACAATAAAAATAAATAAATTTATTTAAAATGTAACAAACAAACTTTTAATATTATATATTATTATTCATTTCCTATGCAGAATATAAACTATAAATGTTTTATTAAAACATATAAAGTTATTTTCAAAAATATGTTAAATAATTTGATGATTAATATTATTCACATATATATATATATATTTAAATTTAAAATATAATATTTAAGTTAAATTTAATATTTCCTCAAAGTTAAACATAGAAGATAATTTATTAGGGTTATAAAAAATTAAATAAATATCTATTTATTTTATTAAAAGTGAATTTTATGTGACATAAACTATTTTATTTTGGAAAGAAAAATTTATTAATAGACATAAAATAATAATTGATATTTTAGTTTAAAGATAAATATATCAAAACACGGATTATGTAATTAATGAATATGTTATATTTTTTGATTGGTTTATATCCAAACACAACACGAGTAACAAATAAATAGCAAAAAAATAAAAATTGTCTATCTCTCATAAATGTTATATAATACAAATCAAAAACAAAGGTCCATATGGATGCATATGTGTGCAACCATTACATTTTATGCTATAAAAATATGTTCATTCTGGTAAAATAAACACCCGGGCGAGAGTTGTAGTAATTTTTTTTATTCACTCATACAAATAATCGCTCTACTTAAGTGAACCATCCAAACATGCTATATCCTTTAAAAATTAACATCTCAATTTTTGTTACCCAAATAACCTAAGATTCAACTAAGCCACAATAATAGTTTTGAATTGTAAGATGTATCTCATTTTGCCAATTTGTAAGAAGGGATAAGGTGTTTCTACTCGGCTCACCCAAACAATGTTGAGCTTCGGACTAGTGCTTTGGAGTGACCCGCCATTCAAAGGTATGTGATGCTGTAAATCAAGATGAGTGGTTTATTAGAGGCCAGCGAAGTTGCAAGTTTCAGTCTGTATACACCCACATACTTGAAGAACCAGCTCCTGCGTTTGAATTGGGAAACGATGTCATGCTCTGGAAGCATGGAGACAGTGAGTACCGACACAGTTTTATTATGCAGCTAAAACATGGAATCATAATTGAATTTGCAAAAATAAAGTTGATTGGAGTAAAGTGGCCTTGTTTCTTCTTCATTACATGGCTACAGCTATGAATAGCCTCACCCCATGGGATAGAATGCACAATTGGGGAATGAGACAAGGATGTGAACTGTGCAGTGAGAAGGATGAGACAAAAGATCATCTTTTCTTTGCTTGTCCCTATTCTACACTGTATGGAAAAACATGGTAAGGAAACTGCTAAGATCAAAAGCAAACCCGGATTGGCACATGACTCTTGCGGTGCTACATGGGACATAGCTTCACCAACTCGACTTGTTTCTAACAAGAATGGTGCTCCAAACAACGATCTATCATGTCTGGAAAGAGCGTAATGCTCGTCTCCATCTCACTAACTGGATGTCGATTAATCAACTAACCAGAGTAAATGACAGAGCAGTGAGAAACAAAATTTATGCACTGAAGTACTCAATACCACATAAAGATGAAGGTTAGATAAGGAGATGGTTTCAACACATGAATTTGAGAAAGGAACATGATATATCATAAAATGTTGATTTTCCCACATAGCATTATTATTTTCTAAATAATCTATTTTCTAATTGATCCATAAATTTGAAATATTATAAAAAATGTTACGTCTCCAAAAGTGAAAACATTTGAATAGTTGCTCCAGATTTGTGTCCATCCCATACTTGAAATCGCTAAAATTGTATATCAAGCTTCAGTATTAAAAAAAAAGAAAAAGCTTCAGTATTTTTCCATTTGACAAAGATTTGCATCTAAATTTAGTTATTTCAATGTGAAATCAGTTGTTTTTAGGGGAGGATAATGTATTGGTAAGCTTGTGTTTGACAGGTCATTTTGTGGTATATTCATCAACGACAAACAAGCATAAGAAAATAAAAATGACATCTCTATTACTATTCTTCAAATCTGAAACTTAAACCGTCTCAACAAGTAGTGACATTACTTTCAGTAAACCCGTTGACCCTTTTGTTTTCTTTTCAAAAATATTCTGGCTTTCTGACATATGTATTTACCAATTATTTGCTCTCTAAGCTCAACAACTAATAATTTTAAATAATCCCTTCTCATCTATCAATGTTTCTTAAAGAAGCCCATTATTTTTTATAGTAAACAAAATGATAACAATCTTGAAGAATCACTAGAGGTAGAAACGTGTACCCATTAAATAACTAAATTGTACTGAGTTTAGAATGCAAATTCATCATAAATCAACTGAAAAGTTGTGTTGTCCTGACCAGAGCTCAAGCACACNCCCCCCCCCCCCCCCCCCCAAATGTTATATCTAGGTCGGTTGATCAGGATTTGGAAGGCTTACATGAAACCATTCACTTATTTGCACTACATGTTTGCAAGACCAAAAAATCAACTGGAGCCAATATTTCAACTGTTTTTTCCTACCAAAAGTATTCATGAAATCAGCTGGAACCAATATTAATTCTATAAAACATAATACAAAAGTGCTAGTACGTTGCTACGTTTTTTTTTTTGCTAAATTGTAAAATTTAATTATAAAATAAAGGTTTCACTACAACAATTTGAACCAGATTTTGCTTCAAAAGTTATAGTCTGTTCTTAGAAGTAAACCCAGCCTAGAGCACCTAAAAAGTAGGCCACTATTTCGGGCCCAAAAAATTTTATGGTCTTTTTAGGTTTAGATTTTCTTCATTTTTTTTATAAAGATAAAATGAGCCATTTTAAAATTGGAATAAAGAGTGTGATTGGCTATTGCTGTACATGCTCTCCACAGCAATAATCTATATTATTAAAACTGAAGTACCATTTGGTACTGTTTGGAAATAAGGATAGCAAAATAAATAAAACATTGTTTGGAAACATGGATAGTAGATTAAGTATTTTCTTTTATTTGTACATTTAGCCATTATATCTATATTATTAAAACTGAAGTACCATTTGGTACTGTTTGGAAATAAGGATAGCAAAATAAATAAAACATTGTTTGGAAACATGGATAGTAGATTAAGTATTTTCTTTTATTTGTACATTTAGCCATTATATTTACAATAAATTAAATACTTTCCTTTTGTATTTCTTTTTATTTACAGATTATGTCATTGCATTTAAAATCAGTTTAAGTTAATTAATTTCAATGATTTTTCTTTCTCTATAATGAAAATAAAAACACAAACCGAAATATATAGTATACATTATATAAAATAATTTTTAAATATAATATTACCTTATTTAATTTAGTCAAATATAAAATTGTGTGAGTTCAATTTAAAAAAAAAAATATCATAAAATTAATGATAACTCATAGAAAACTAATTCAAAAAAATAATTTTTAGTATGTTGTTTTATTTTAAAATAAATTAACAAAAAAACAACATGTTAGTATATGAATAGTACGATTACATCAATTGCATCAAGTTATAAAATTTCTAATGTACTACTATGTACAAATAAAAATTATTCTTAAATATTTATATTATAAAATAATATATTTTACTTTATATGTAAATTACAAAACATTAAAAAAAATTGTAAAAAACCAATGGTTTATGAATTTAAGTTAAACACAAGTTAAATCAAACACCCGCACGGGGGTGCGGGTCAAATTCTAGTTATACTTACAGCCCTATATCTACACCAATCATGATTTTTATTTTTTCTAAAGCTCACATCCATTTTTTTAATTCTACAGCACTTCTTTAAGTTCATGTCTTTGTAATTGCTCTGCAGAGACAAATACCTACAACTCATATTTAAAGGCTTTTAAAAATTAAAAATCTAAAGCCAAAACAAAAAAAATCACAGCAATATTTCTACAGCCAAAAAATGAAATCACAGCTCTTACCAATCACCTCCAAAACGTCTACTGGATATGAGCCGACCACCCTATTTAGAATCCGCAAAAAAGGAAAAACTAGTATGTTGTTACTTGTTACATACTCCTATGGAATGAAACAGTTACAGAAACCTATTAATATTTTCTTCGAAAAGAATTTAGTCGAGTCTTGCATTGTATTGGACATTCATCATTATAGTTTGTTGGATTACTCTACAAAATATATGTGGAATGAAAAAAAAAAATAGATGTTGCAAAACTATATCAACAACTTTTGGTAGTGATGATGAAGTGGTGGTTGAGTTTTATGATCCATATTGGTATAAAAGGTTTTCGGTTCTTCAATAGCCAAGCTTCACTCTGAACAAGTGATTAGTGTCTTACAAGTGGATCTGATGATATGAACAATTGGCCCTTGCATTTTGAATCTCTGATTGCTGCCGTTGCGAATTTGCAACTTGTCTTCTGTTATAATATTTGGGGACAAGAAGCCATATCAAATAAATCATGAGTAGACAACAATGGTCTTTGGAATGGTCGGCCTTATAATTCGATGCGTGAGAAACTATAATATGTTATATGTAATAAATTTAGGAATCCCCTCTTATTATAACGGAAAAGTTCGAAACTTCTCTTGAATATAAAACCAAAAAATATTCTTCTCTACGTCAAAAGAGAAATTCTTTTCATGACATAGCAATGAAACGAATAAGAAAGAGAAGTAACCAATTATGAAAACAGTTCAATTATTATGCTTAATTATTTTCTCGATCAAGTAAAATATTGAAGAATGTATGCTCTTGTTTCACCTCGACACACGAAGTTAAAGTGTAAAGAACGTTTCTCAAACTGAGATTGATAAAATAACGGGACTGTACGACGTGGCAGAATCTATGGTTCAAGAATTTTACGATTAAGGGTCAACGCCTATCCAAGCTCTTCACTTAAAAAAAGTTTCTGATCATGATTTATGTGGCCGTCGACGCATAATCCATCTCATCAAACCATTGAAATTGTAGAACAAATATGAAAGAAGAAAACATAACAAAAAAAAAAAAAAAAAAAAAAAAAAAAAAAAAAAAAAAAAAAAAAAAAAGAAGAAAACATAACAAGACCAACAATTTTCAAAAATAATATTCAATCTATGGGATATAAATGTTTTTCTTTAATACTCATGAGTTTTATTTCATACTCATTTGAAAATTTTCGATGTTTTTCATTATTTTTTAATTTTCATTAGAAAATAATCTCATTTTTCGATTTTCTATTCTTTTTATAAAACATTTTCATAGAAATTTTCAAGATAGGTCATAGGTGTTCTAAAACCACTTAGGATTTAAACATGGTTTGGAAATACAAAACTGGCATTTATTTCAAAAACTTTATCACTAGACTTAGGCAGTTTTTTTTAAATATATTTGAAAGATCCCGAAGGATTACAGCGCAAGAACACAGATCACATATGATCTGGATCCAAAAAATGGTTAGAACACACCATACAAATTAGAAACGAAGGAACCAAATAGACAAAAAGGATATAGTAGAAGGGAGGTTCCTCTGCTCCTTAAATAAAGAGTCCAATTTCGCACGCAAAATACTTTGAATCTCCGCTACCAGTGCTGTCGCTGGACGAGATACCTGAGAATGAAGTCTAGAGTTTCTTTCTCTCCATATCAAATAAATAGAAGCTTGGAAGGTTATCTCGAGTTGATAACCAATGTGCCGAAGAGATACATGCTGGAGAGACGTCAAGACCCCAATGCATCATCCTATCTCGAGTTGATAACCTGTCATGAGCAGCCAGCCATGTAATGAAGGCATGTTTAGGAATCTTACTCTTGAACCACACTGACTTATACCAAGATACTTCAGGAAGTTGGTTTTTTAGGTGATTCCACATGAATGAAGATGAGAAACAGTTAAAACCGGAGCGTTATCCCCCCACTTTCCACAAGCATAAATCATCACTCTCCGATGTAACTATCTCTGAGGTACTAGGCAAATTGTCCTTGAGAAAACCGATGATTGGATTCCTAGACCGTGATGAATCCAGCCACCAATGGTTGTCAACAATAGCATCTCAGACCACTGTCGATTCTAATAACCAGGTTGTTTTTGGACCTAACTCTCCAGTCAGATTGATTAGTGGTCCCAATAAAGTTCAATTATCGAACCAAAAGCTTGTAGAGATCTTGGAACCCAATTCGCAAACCACAAAAGGACGAGATGTCTAAGCTTGCACAAAGAATTCCAAATTCAGCTTCCAGATCTACAAGGGTCTAGAATCCAGAAATTTTCATTACCAATACTAGCAAATATAATTAAAAAATTATTAACTAGAAGCATGAATTTCTTTTGCTTGGCCTGAAGGCTGATTTTAATCGGCAACAACATTCCCGGCGTGAACCAGGCTCCAGCTTAGGCCAACAAGGTCGCTCCATGACCGTTGTAAAGTATCCCACCGCTTTCCCCGAACACTAACCGTGGAAAAGTCCATCGCATGCAGGTCAATTCTAGATTCCTATTATAAAATTATACTCCCACTAGGCACTAGTTGTATGTCGATACTAAAATGTAAAATCATTTCCATATTATTTTGTAACCATATAGTTTCAGAGGTAACCAATTAATTGAATCAATGCAATCACGTGATGGTCGCAATTAAAGGTGCGCCGGAGTAGCAATGCACAAAGTTCAATTTTGATTTTGTGCATTAGGCTCCAAAATCTCTCTTTTTTAACATTTTCATAAAATTTACATTAAAGACATGACTAATTAAAATGTAGCGGTTGCGGCTGTACGAGTAGCCGAGTACGAAGATGCCATGATTGCAGTTTTATAGTAATTGATTTGTATGACTTTCAGCATAAAGATGGATATGTGTGTGAAATATTTAATATTGGCTGACTAGTAGATATAAGCGATTTAATAATAAATTAATATTATTAACACATTATATATTTGTAAAAATATCTAAATCATATTACTATAAGAAAATATGAACCTGAGTAGTTTAATATACTTAATAATATTACATTTATTTTTGAAATTGTAGATTTAGATAGAAGTTATAATTGTAATGATTTTTATAGAGAATAATAATCAATTTTAACATTTTTTATTAGATTAATATATATGTATTTATATATATTAGAAGCTGAGTAAAAATATAGAGATTATTTTGGTTTAAAGTTTTTTTTTTGAGAAAGAAAAATAATCACCCATCGTGGGGCTTTGAACCCATGACCATGATGTTAAAGTTCATATACTATTTGTTATCGTAACATCAAAACTCTGATTTTCAATGTGTTATGTAAATTTTGATTTTAAATGAATTTTCTCGTTATTATTTTTATCCTTTGGCAATTGCAAACACATTGAGTAAATTATATTTTGACTTTGAGAAATTTAGAATGATATAAGGAGTTTGACAACATTTTGTAGTTATTGTCAAACGGCAAAAAATATTTTCACCTGTCTATAGACGGCATGTAAATATATATTTTGTTTATTACTATATAAGTGGTGGTTAAGATTTTTACATAATAATTAAGAAAATAAATTTTATATAATTTGTCTCAGTTACATAAGATACAGTTAAATAAAACAAGTTCAACTATCTTAAAAATATATAATATTTTATATAAGTTTCAAATGACATTTAATTTCTACAGATCATCATTTATTTTATAATAAATATTTTTTTTTTAAACGACTTATAATTAAACAGAGGGAGTGTGCAATAAAGAATTTAATTAACAGTCACCATTATTAAGGTATTAACACAGTTTTAATACGGACTAATTTTTAATTCTAGAGATAATTACTTTCAAACCAACAACATCGAAGAAAATAATTAAGAAAAAAAATTGAACAAAAATTAAGGAAAATTATAAATTATATAGAAGAAACTATAAAAAAACATACATTTACATACTATTTTCCTTAGAGAAAATGATTATGAGGAATGAGTTAGATTTTTGAGGTTCCAAATATCATCGTCCCAAGCAACATCACTGAACAACAAATTGTAGTTTCTTCCAACAAACTCAACGTCCCAAAATGGCAACCACACGGTGCTCCACGTCATCTCCTCCACCACACCTTCGCACCACAATTTCTCCTCCTCCGCCACCGCCGCAGCAACTGCAACCGCCATGGCTGCAGTAGCCAAGGATGAGTCAATCTCTTCTTTATTCATCTCCTCTCTCTCTGTCTCTTCATATAAGAAAATGTTAGTGGTGATCTTGTTAGATGTGAAGTCAGGAGGGTATTTATAAGGAGATAGAAGCAGAGGAAGTGGTTAGTGCAAGGAGGCATATGGGAGTTGGAGATAGAGAGAGACGTGACGAGTTGTTTTTTGAATTGTTTTGCCGACATTGTTTTTTCATGTAACTCAGTTGCCTAACGTCACACTCACACATATGTCTGCTCATTTTTCCCTACTCTTTTGTATTTTTCCTCCGCCCGCCAAATTTAATTTGCGGAGTTTAAAGTTTGAAATTTAAACTAGAATATCTAAAGATGTCAAATGTTATATATTTGAAAAATGTAAAACAGTTACAAAAAATAATCTGAATCAGTCAAATCGCTTTAGTTCCTTTTATCAAATTACATGCATCAACTGGAAATGGTTAGTAGTAGTATACCGATTATTTCAAAAAGTACAAATGCAACGAATATAGTAAAATAAATAATTCTTAATTTGTAGGAAAAATAAACGGTGTACTGTTTTAAACTTGGAATTTTGAATTCATTTAACTTTGTTAAGATCATTGAATTAAATGTCGAAATTAAAGCAAATGAACAAAAATAATAAGCTAGGAACCATAGTCGTTTATTACTTTTTACTGTTTTTTTTCTTTTGACAACTGAACTTTTTACTGTTCAAAATCAAATATAAATGTTCACGTGTAAATTTCATCCCAAAATTTATTCCTACTAAAATATGATGAAGAAATAAAGTAAAATGTTATCAAGATAAGAAAGTATGATCATTTTTTTGATATGAACTTTCAGAAAAATAGTCTTGGAAATTTACTTTTGCCACCTTTGTGGTAAGTGTAACCATCAAAATTTTGATCCATATCATCAACGGATCTTTGTTAAGAAAAATCCATTAGTTCGACATGATGTATTTTCTTTTCATAATAGATAATTAGATTCGGATCCATGCGTTCGCATCAATTTTTTTTTCAATTTTATCAAGAAAAGTGAATTAATATAAAAATTGTATTTAAATTTTGCTGTTATTTACTATTATATATTACGATATTTAAATTATGATGAGTATTTGTATTTTTAGATTTTCTTATAACCTTATTCATTTGTATAGTTTCAAAAGGCTAATAAAAATTACACTCATCTGTGAAATCTGGTTGGCCGATAAAAAACAAATTGACGGTTTATGTTAACCTTGTGGATTTTAATTCTTTATTTTATAACGTAAATTCATTACATATAGTGCCTAGATAACACATCACTGCACCAGTTCTGAGAAACAAAGAATGCGATATGATTGTTTTCGGATGCAATCAGTGTCGACGGCGTTTTCTGTTCGGTTGAAATTCAGCCACGTTATGACAATGTTGCCTACTTCTCACGCCATCTCTTCTCGTAGTTGCACAATTAATTGCTTTTAAGCTAAATTCTAGTCGGCAAACAGTATTAGCACACACAAAGAAAAAAAACAAACTCAAGACATGTAGTGCATCATGTTAAGTATGAAGTATTATCTTGTCCAAGTATGATGTCCCCCACTTCTAGAATGTATTCCCAAGTCACGTGATCGGGATCTGTAAAACCGGCACTGAACAACCTTTTTCTTTTTTGGTCAAAGAACAACCTTTATTTTATTTTCATTATTTTGGTCGATTACCTTTTCCAAGTATACAAACTAATATACATGTCCTAAAATTGCCATTTTCTTAGTATTTTATCGTTCAGTATAAAAACCTAACTTCAGTAAACAAATTTTTTTAAATACCCGTTACCCAAATTAAATTAGACATGGATGTTGAATAATGAAAAATTAGACACTATCCAGACACAAATATTAGTTCAAAATTTTACAACGTTGGATATATATATATATAATTTAGAGTTATTTGATGTATATTCATATACACATTACAAAAATTTAAATATGTCATATAAAAAAAATTATGAGCTTGAGTATTTGTTAAGAATTTTAAAGAATAAAGTGAATGGTAGGAGAAAAGATGATAAATTATTTAGTACTCCCTCTGTTTTTAAATAAGTGTCATTTTGACTATTTGCACATAAATTAAAAAAATTGTATAATAGACTAATATATCCCTATTTAATGTATGTTTAATTAAATGAAAATAATATAAGTAAAATACTATTAGTTATTCAAAAGGGTAAAAAATAGATTTAATGTACAAAATTACATTGTGATTGTAGAATGACACTTTTGTGAAACAAAATTAAAAGGCTAAAGTGACACTTATTTACAAACAGAGGGAGTAATAAAGTTATTTGAAAAAAAGAAACACAGCACATGTCGTGGGTGTGTGCTACATGGGAAAGTGGCGATTAATTTAGATTTTTTTATTAAATTTTAATTTAGAATATTCTAACTAGTTTTTGTGTTAATCGTGTTAAGTTAAACTCAAATAGGAAAAATCAAAATATTAAATTTGGAATAATTTGATCTCCAATAAAAATATCAAAAGTGATATCATTTTATCAAATTTTGTGTATAATAAATACTCTCTCCGTTTCATATTAAATGTCGTTGTAGAGAGTTTTTTGCGTTACAAAATAAGTGTCGTTTTCGGTTTTCAAAGCAAAATTTATTAATTTTATTATGTAATTAGTTTTTTTATTGATTAAAATATGGTTAGGTGTATAGGTAACTGTGTTTTTATATAGGAAATATGTAAAATTAGTTATTTTTTTAATCCGTGTGCACAGCTATAGAGTAACACTTATAATGAAACAGAGGGAATAGTATTATACCAAATTTAGTGTAACACTACTCATTACACCAAATATTTAATATAATATTTTATTATGTTTCCCGTAATAATATATTTAAATTATTATTATTCATTAGTCGAATTTGTAAGTAAACATAAATATAATGTATTATTTATATTTTAAATAATTATAATATTTTAATTTTATTTTCAAGTTAAAAATCACTAAATGGCTATTTTATTTACTTTATATTTTTAAGTAAAATATTATAGATCGTTTAATCAATAATGAGCAATTAATAATTTTACATTTTTCAAAATTAAATTAAATATTAAATAATTAAAAATTTATGTAATATATTTAAATTCACCAAACATTAAATAATATTTTTATTTTTATATTTTATAATATATTTCAACTTGTATTATCAACTAATACAATTTATTAAAAATTAATATATTATTTTGTTATGTGTTTTCATAATTAATAGTTTTGTAATTTTGCATATAATTTATATTTTATATAAGATAAGTATATAAAAAGTATAATGTTGTTACCCAAAATATAAATGCAAGTAAATTTTGTAAATAGAAAATTACAAAATTTAACAAACATAATATCTAAATATGATAAAATAATTATTTATCAAATATAAATAAGAAATATAATATAATGAAAATATCAAATAATATAATATTATTTTGGTGTAATATTTGATGTCATGTTGGAGATAACAAAAACAATTTGATGACAATATACTAAATTTGATGTTATGGTTGAATTGTTGAAGATGTCTTTGGTTAACTATTGTAGTTATTAAAAAGAAATGTTGAGTTATTGGAAGGTAGGGTTAAGGGGGTGGTTGTTGATGGGTGTGAGTGCTATACATAACATTATTTCTTTCTTCATCAATAAATTAAAGTGCTTAAGTTTTAATAAGAAAATTTAAAGGTACAATCCAAAATCTTTAAAAAAGTATACTTGCCCTAGATATTAAATTTTCTACAATTTTATATTTAGTTTATTAAAAATTTTAAATAATTCTACAACAGTAAAATCTAAAGATAAAGTTGTATAATTACAGCTGAAATTCTAAAATAAAATATATAATTAAACAATGGAGCCCTATAACTCGAATTATGTAATATTTTGGAATTTTTTTTTGCAGGATTCTAAGCTTTAATATGAAAACTTGACGACAACAAAAAAAAAGTGTTGTAATTACTGAGTTTAATTTCCCTAAACATTAGAATTTTTATTAGTCTTGTATGTGTCAATAGAAAAACGAAGCATGAGAAATTTGTGTGTATTTCGTATATCATGCGGAAAAGGAAGTTGTGGCTTTTTTTTGTCAACGAAGTTGTGGCTTTCTAGTGGATTGTAACTACCCAAAATGGATTAAGAAATAAATAAACTTCTAAAAGGAAACTGATAATGTTAAACAAAAAGACAAAAGATTTGTATTTAGAATTAGGAAAGGTGCCAAAGAGCCAAGTTGAGTTGTGGACAAAAGGGACAAGTAGCAAGTGGACCTTTCCTTGCGTCATTATCACCATGCCACGTCTCGTTTTGCAAAAAGGTCAGTTCAACTAATCAATTATACAAAAATTAGGCATCTTCAGCAAAGTATTGGGTTGGACTATTTTGAAGTTTCTTTCAGTTACTAGGTTATTTAAATTAAACGTTTCAAACAAATTTTAGAAAAATCCACAAGTGGTGCATGAAGCTGACAATTTACAATCTAGAGTCTTAAATTATATTTCATTGGATCAACTGGTGGTGCGCCAGTTGAAAATTTATTTCTCACTTCTCTTTTTCAGTTGTTTTACCAAAAAAGAGTTAAGACTAGAGTCTTGCAATAATATTTATCTGAGTCTGATTGTTGGGTCACTAAGTATTTTCTGATTTCAGTCTGATTTTTTTTGTATTACGTTATTTAATTGTGTTATATTATTTTCCTTTTTTCTTAAGCTATACATGATAAATTTAAGCTGTTTGATAAACAAGTTCTGGTTTTAAAATTACAGAAAAAATACTGTTGATGCACACCTTGTACATACTCTTTTTACTAACTAGTTTTGTTCCTTTTAACAGAAACCCAAAAATGAAGTTGATTTTAATATACAGAAAATATTAAGATTTAAGATCCAAAAAATATGAACGAAAAATTATGCATTCTCATCCATTTATTTTCAAGATTCTCGGTTTGTTTAGTCAAATCATTCCTAACCCCAATGGGAAAAACTAAAGCTATGTTTAATCAATGGACAGTGGATAGTAAACTTTACTTCATCTCATTATACTTTGAGGTTTTGGAGTTTTTCGACTTACTCCGTGTCATACAAGGCCGTCTTTGGTGGCTCGGTGTGAGACTTTCTTTTGGTACAATACCATCTGTGTTTTC
This sequence comes from Eruca vesicaria subsp. sativa, assembly GCA_932364175.1. Lineage (NCBI taxonomy): Eukaryota > Viridiplantae > Streptophyta > Magnoliopsida > Brassicales > Brassicaceae > Eruca > Eruca vesicaria. The sequence goes on along the minus strand of CAKOAT010255154.1, from coordinate 240,676 downwards.
TGCTTATGTGGCTTTGCATTTGCTATTTTCCGTAATTGTTTGGGAAATTAAAGGAAATTGAACTACTTTTAAAACAACTAGTATAGATGTTAAGAAACTGAAAGTGGATCACGGTTGCCAACTTATTTTTTATCGCCATTCGGTCTACAAGTTTATCATATTCAACATTATCCATACTTTTAAGCAAATTAAATACCATTTTCGTGCACCGCGTGCGCGTAAAAGAATTTCACCGCAACAACTGTAATATATGTAACAAAACTTGTGTAAAGAACGGCATTGTCCTGAATACCTTTAACTTTTCTGCTTGATATTGTGTGATAATCATTAATTTTATATGTTGTAGCCAAACTAATATTATATGTTACAGTTTTAGACCTAAAACGAGTTTTGGTTCCGAATCTCTTGATATTAAAAAAAAAAAAAGAAAAGGAAATCACTAATTTTTTCATACTTTTCTGTCTCTTACCGCAAATCCATTGTTTATATATTGGCTTAGTTGATACAAATCTGAAATATCCACTAGCTAACGTTATTCATGCTCCAATTCACTCACAGTTACCCACCAGCACATGTCTGAGTCCTAAACATGTTCTAAGCCTCACATTTATGTTTTAAAAAACATAAACTTCGTTTTCCAACCTTTATACATTAATCTGAATCCATTTGAGAACATCAACACGCATTTCATAGCCTATAACGGTACTAAACTTAAATGGGCTGTCACATAAATCTACGATGTATCTGAAATGATTTAGAACCATATCTGAACGGCCCATACAACCTAGAACCCATTATACAATAAACTGACACTCGAACTCGATCTGTAAGTAGAAACTTTTTTTTTTGTAACTTTAAGTAGAAACCTATAAAAGAAATAATGACTACACTAATGTTCACAGTTCTGAGTTCTCACAACTTTTACATGAGTTTTTTTCTTGAAAATATAAGATTATCAAATAGTTACCAACAAAAAGAAAATTATATATATATATATATATTAAATTGGTTAAAAAATTATGTTTAAGGAATGTAATTTTTCGTGCAAAATATAAAAAGTAATTTATTATATATTTTTTGTAAAATATCTTAGTTTCTAAATTTATAAGGCTATTTAAAAGTCAGAACAGTCTTACCTTTTATCCCCAACTAAATTGGCAATGATCACCAATATACATGTATCATATCGTATAATATGAAATAAATATGTTAAGTTTACCACCGAACAAAATTATTGTCTATCTTATTCGAAAGAAAAAAACATATGTAAAATTGTTGGGAGATTACATTCTATATATATACAGAAAACAGAAATTATCTATTTAACTACAAACATCTCTCTTTTTCTTTCTATTATTATCTTTCTTTAATCTATGATTAAAATTTTAATTATCCTTTATTTGGTTATTTGGAAAATAAACCCAAAACTGTTTCTCTCTCTTTTTTTTTGTTCTTGTGACCCACTTGATGTTCACTTTTCTTATTTTAAAACAAAAAAAAGGATTTACAGAAAAAATAATTAAAAATAGAAAAAGAGGAAACAAAAAGATGTGGGTCAGCAGTAACAGAGGGTCAGGCTTTCACAGATCTGACATATTCTTGTAACCAAAAGCGCAGAAGATGCTGAGACCGCATGTTCGTTTCTTGTTTCTGCCTCTCCTTTTTCCCTATTTTAGTATATATTTTCATTGACAAAAAAAAAGTATATATTTTCATTTTAAAAGACCCTTTATCTTATATCGAATTCGCATTTTTACTTTTAACACCTTGGAGTCATACTATTGGGTACAGATTAAACAATTGGATCATGATTTTAAGTTTTACACAAGTTTGTCAACCTTACAATATCAATAAGAAGACTCCTCTTTCAGAGATATTAAAAGTAATGATAATTGTAATTTAGTGACAAAAAAAACTCCTCTTTCAGAGATAATAAAAGTAATGATAATTTACTGTTTTTTGTTACTTTTTAAAGAGTAGATATTTTCAAAATTAGCCTGGCACCTCACAGTTCACAGCTTTTTTCACTCATACTCATTACATATCATCTCTTCCTTTTTTCTCATCTCAACCACAACATTTTGTTTAGAAGTAATAAAATTTGCTGTGACAACAAAAAAGTAATAAAATTTTATTTCAAAGCAAAATACTATTACCATTTGACTTTCTTTCCTTTTGTACAAATTTTTTTTTCTCATATTCTTCATAAACAGACTCAGAACCAAAAGAAAAAATAAATTTAAAACTTCATTTCTATTTCTCTCTATTTACACAAGAACCTGACCTTTCAGATATTATATTTCTCCAAAACCTAATAATCCTTTTATTCTCTCCTCTCATAACTTCTGCCTAAACACTCTTTTTACAGAATGACCCTGCCTACAAACTTAACCCAAAAAATTGCACCTATTTACACTCTTAAAAACACCAAAAGGATCGATCTATCGCGCTCTCTCAACTTCCCTCAAAGATTTTCAACAAATTCCCCATATCCTTAACTCATTATGTACGACGCACTAATTGTCTTTTTTTGTGAGCTAATTAAACAGAGTATGTGGTTGGTCGTTTTTGAGGTTGGGCTCTCATGCCAAGGCAGGGATGCTGCAATTTCTACTGTCCCTGTCGAGACAATCAAACCCTTCGACCCTAACCGCTGGGCTGTTACCAAAACTGCCTCTAACACACCCTCCTTTCCTCCCTGAAGAGGACTGAGGCTGGCCCAGCGGAGTAGGGATATGTGAAGAGACCAGTGAGAGTTCATCTCTGAAACGAGCATCCTGTGTTAAAGGGTTAGCGACTCTGCTCGGCGGCGACCCACATAAAAACGGGGACGGCGAGTCTAATACCTTAGCCTGATCATATGCATCCTGTGATCACCACCACAACATCATCAGGAACTGATTCGAATATATTTAATAAAATACAAAAAATATTTTACAGATATGATGACGCGTGAGTGAGTGATTGATTGATTCACAAATTCATGTGGCTACATGGTTTTAATTTAAAAAAGGTCAGAAACAGGCCCACTTATTTGCTGTAAGGATTTAACACGAGACGTCTTAATTTGAAATTAAAAATTTCCTGTTATTTTAATAAAGGTTTTTCCGACATGTCTCAAACACAAGAAAGTTCACATGATTTTAATAATCAGTAATCGTACACGATTATACGCTCTATTTTGTATTCTTTCTTAAGTTCACTTTAAAATATGAAAATAATAAATAATACGGAGAAACCGACTTTCTACTGATTTATTTGGTTTATTGATTGAGAGATCTACCAAGACGTATACCAGTTTTGATAAACAAATTTCACCAACCATGAACACAAAAAAAAAAAAAAAATTAACAGATAATTAAGATAAATTATACTACCTTTGAGAGTATGATATCTAAGATATCAGTCTCTGCCTCGGATTCACATACCTCCACTTGTTGATGGCTGCAAACAATACGTAATCAATATTAACTTTTAAAAAAAAACGAATCATCAACATGTGAGAATGATGAGAAAGAGATGTTTTAAACCTGAAGTAACAACGGAGAGAGCGAGCGGGATGGTGGTGGTGGAGTTGTTCGTAGACGACAGGGTTAGAGAGAGCAAAACGACGTGGTTTAGGGCAAATAACAACACTCTGATCAGCGAAAACGTTTGGCTGCTGGACCGCCCAGTGATTCATCTTTTCTTTCTCTTTCGAACAAACAAGAAAATTAATGAAACCTGTTTCACATAATTCAAATTAGCCTCAATCACGTACAACCAACCAAATGAATGAGAATACGATTCTCTAGAGGACGAGACCAAATTCGAAACTAGAATCAAAGATCTAAGCAAAACCTATGGAAAAATAGTGAACAGATAGAGAAACGTTACCTTTGAGTTTAACTGTACAGCTTCTATTGCAAAGTAAGAGCTATGGCGATTAGAAGAAGAAAAATATAAGTGAGAAAGAGGGTAGAGATAGAAGAAGATGAAAGGCGTGTGGGTAAGTGTTGTTAGGCGAGAGAAAAGAGACGGGGCATGGAGTTGTCCCTTGTTCTTTTTATAGGGCCATGCATCCCTTATGATACCTATTTCTAAACAATTTTTATTTTTTCTCAATTGATATTATTTTATTTATTTTTTATATATCAACCCAAGAAAAAGGCGATTAGGTCTCCGGCCGCAAGAAGCCTCCTAGGTCTGTGCTGGACATAATAAATAAATTATTTTCATATATGTTTTTTATATAAATTTTGGATGTGGTTTGAGTTTAAAATATAAATAATATATTATGTGATATATCTATATGGATTTTAGTCCAGAATTATTGGACTATATTAGTGAGGTACAGTACGGTTTAGGATTTGTTCATTCCGGTTGTTTTAGGTTTTGAATGGTTGCAACTTGCTAATTAAGATGGATTTTTTTCTTGTCGATCATCTATTTTATTAAGTTTGATTTTGGCCGATGGTAACGTTGTTCCACTGTTGACAAAAAAAAAACGTTGTTCCGATAATGATATTCACAACGGACTCATTTATTTGGAAACATCTATTAACATAAACTAAATGTGTTACAAATGAGATGATAAAAATCCTTAAGAATTAGCAGATTCTTGTTAACCACAAACAGGTCTCAGGAAAAACTGACAAATCAAACTCAAATTTTTTAACTCAAGTCAATTTTTATTTTCCCAATTCCAGACTGCAAAAGCAATTTAAATAAATATATGGTCTGTTAAATGATATCATCTACACTCGTAACCAAAAGTCTAGATTCCATAACCCAGATAAAAAGATACTTCACAATTCACACGACTTTTAGATATAATTTGAACATATTTTTTTGACATCTCTTTTACATCTAAATAGAAATTCACCATAAACCTTCGTACAATCAAACCTTAAAGATCGAAATCCATAACATATACAATCACTAACAACCAGACTTATGAGAGAACACTTCAATCACCACCACATGAAAAGAAATCACATAGGAGACGTCACAAAGAACATACAACATGTGAAAGCAGAAAGATCAACTATTGTTGGCAATTGGAAAATCTTTTCTATCTAGATAAACCAAATCATTCGAACAGTGTAGACCCACACCAAAACTAGTCACTCCACAACCTGCTCCATTTTTGTGAATCAAAATATCACTTTCTCGATGCACTGGTTGAAGACTAAGGAATAAAACCATGAAAGATTTCTGCTCAAACCAATTTTGCGAACAACCATCTAACTCCCTAAAGAACTACAACAAGAATTTGTGAAAATAAGAGCATGATTAATTCTGGATTCTTAAAACGGAGTTCTTGACGGAACTTAAGAAACAGTTTCTTAACTTCCACTAAGAATCCTGGCTTAAGAACCTGAGGGGTTAATCATAGTCTAATAACCTAAGACTTGCCAACTCATATCTACAACCAAAACAAAAACTAATTAAACACAAGATCCAAACTATACTACGAAAACAAAACTAAGAATAGATATTTTTAAGTTTTTATCATAAAATAGACATTAAAAAATAAAATGACCAAAATAACATTTTTTATTTTGAAATTTTAAGTTTTTTTTAATTTGAAATTTTATCTCCAAAAAGGCAAAAACTCATTCATTAACTCTAAACAAAAAGGTTTAAGATTAACTACCACTAATGATATAAGTGTATATTTAATTAATTAAAACATTTAAATCTATTTTGTTATTTTTATTTTTAAAATCTATATTTGTGATACAAATTTTTTAGATATATCCTAAAATATTTCTCATATTTTTTTCAACTAAGTCTCGCCAAAAAAAAAAAATATATATATATCATTTTTAAAGTATCTCTACCGGTTCCGAATCAAAAGTCGGATTAGATCTGTTAATAAGTACGTGTCGTTCCTCAACTCCATCTTAAAATATTAGTCATAATGATAAACGACCGCATTTTTTGGCAAACGATCATAAAAATATCATCTGCATGTGCATACGGCAAAATATTTAAAACTATCAGTCTTGTGAAATAATTCAGCAAAAATCAAAAGAATAATTAATAAATATCCAATTACGAAACATAGTTCCCTCTATCTTTACATTTCCAAACCAAGCTTTTGTCCCACCACTACAATTGTAGCAAAAATATACTCTGGTTTTAGAAACTGATATATTCAAGTTTTGAACAAATAATAAATATAACATATAGATTTATATATTCTATACATATATATATATATATTCAAGTTTTGAACAAAAAATAAAGATAAAATATAGATTTATATATTCTAACATAATTATATTTATCAAAAAAAAAAAATCTAACATAATTATTTCAATTTGTTATCACCCACGTTAGCGGTCCCCTTGCTCCCGTGAGAAATCTCATCGGTAATCGATCTTGTCTCGATATATTATTGTATGAAATTTTAGTGGTCTTTTATTTTATTTTTATTTCAACTTTTCAAAAATATCAGGGAGGCCACCGCCTCAAACGCGAAATGCTTTGCTTAAATCACACGCGAGATTGTCAAACTACTCGCTTTAATGTAGACACATGTATGGTAGGAAAGGCTTGTTTGACTTATGATTTAGCATTTTTGTATCGTTTGCGTGAGTTTTCATTTTAGCGTTTGGCAATCCCCGTTTCGACTATCGAGTTTACCGTTATTAACTAAATAACTAATACAGTTACTGATTGCTGTTGGTTTGTGTTTTTACTTGTTCTCTCGAACCGGTGAGCGTTCTTTATCTTCTTTGTTTTTTTCGGGCCAATATTCAAATTCTACTCCACTATCAACATAACAGATCAATATAAGATCAATATATCTATTTATATGACTAATGTTTTCAAGAACAAGATTTGCATCATCCATGCCTAAAAACGAAAACAATAACCACAAAATGTGAATTATAACTTTCTCGCCATAAAGTTACTTTACCGACGGTGCTTCTAATTTTTCTAAACCATTTTTAGTTAATTTTAGTTACGAATATGCCATCTAGCTATTGCCAAAATTTAATATTTTTTCACGATTATTTAAATTTTAAAAATTATTAGTTAAACATAATGTTATTGCTTTATTCCGATCCCTATACGACGCGGCAATTGTTTGTTAAGGACCAACCACATCTTATTTTAACCCCAAAATAATTTAAAGGTGATAAAATGGTTATAACTCTTCTAGTAACGAAGGAATGAATGAATATCGTCAGCGTAATATTGCCTTTGATTTATGGGTCCCCTCAGTATCACACCCCCACTTGATAAGCATATCAACTTTCATAAATACCTTCAATTTGGCTACCTGTACATATACTTCTTATCTTCAAAAATGACTATAATTTTAGTCTTTTGTATAGAACAGATAATGTAAATTACAGATATAGTACCTTTCATATTTAAATGACCAAAAGGATAATAATCATAAATCATAGTATTATCTTGACTCAAAAAATACATGATATTATCTTTCTCCCCGTGGCCCAGTGGGCTACCCGACTGGGCTACCCCCAATTTGAAATATTAATACTGAGGATCAAGGTGTATTCTATTATGGATCATGAACTAGCGCATTTGTCTTTTCATTCTTTCCATTTTTATGAAGCCATCACCTTTCTTGTACGCAGATACTTCCTCGAATTTGGGGAGAAAAAATTGGTGTGAAAACTTTGGGCTTTATTGACTTTGATATAGCCCATTAACTGAAATGAGTGCTTCAGCTTTTTTTTTTTTAAGTTCCAACAGCCAGAGTTGTTGCATTGTGGAGGGTCAGAATTTATATGGGGACACAAGTAATGGAATCTAGCCGTTCAGATGTAAGGAGAGAAGGGATAGGAACTCAAACTTTTTGGTGGTCTGATCATAATTTCATTATGGGATCTTAATTCTTAAATGCTTTAGTGTTATCTTATACTATGGGTAATAATAATATAGTCACTCTGAAAAGTTATATTTATTTGAAGTTTCAAATGTATTGATTTTTAGTTGGTGTCAAACATATTTTGACATTGTATTATCTTAATTATTGTCATTCCTTTTCGTTGTTGTTTTTAATGGAAACATCTCATCATCCTTGTATGCGTCAACTCTCCTTACATGATGAATTGTGTCTACGCTAAAGAAATTAATGTGCTTGATTTGTTTATTTTCATTTGACGTAATGTGTACTATCATTGTTTTCTTTCAATATGGTTTAAACTGATATTCTTGTACACCATGACCATACGGCCTTTGTTAGTACATACAAATGCTGATTCCATAATATTACGGATGCTTATCTGTGAAAATAGTGATACTCATGAACTCTTTTTTATCTGTCTGAATAGTCTTTTTAACGTGTGGCTATGAATGCTTAGTATGCAATTTCGGTGGTATTGGGTTGATTTTTTTGTTATAAGGCCATGTTTAAAGGGGGAACACACAATATGTGCTTGGGTTTAAAAAATGTGATTTAATTCAAAAATGGACGGAGATGAGTTTGGGAGGTCTACAAGAAGATCAATACTTATGCCATGTGTTGGTGGACGTGTCAAATTTGTATTGGCCGAAAATTAAAACGAAAACAAGGATTTTAATTTTTATTTTTATTTTTTAATTTTAAGTACATCCATAAACAAATGATCTCTCTTTAAGTATTCCCCATGTTCTTAAACAAAATTCATTATCTTACTAATATTTTAACCTTAAGCACATTTTTTAGTGTGCCCCCTTTGAATATGCTCTCATGAAGGACATGTGTGATGTGTAGTCTACTTATAAGTATGTCACGCACTTTTGTTATGGCTTCTTAATTGAGTAATTTCTATAATTTATACATTTTGTTTCTTTTTCCGAGCATTTGGTGCGACCTTTTGAATTAGTGGTCTGTTTTTTTTCATTCTTATATTAATTGTTGGCTTTAATATTGATTCTTTAAA
>CAKOAT010255154.1:185641-231688 GCA_932364175.1 Eruca vesicaria subsp. sativa | reverse complement strand
TGAGGTCTAGTTTACTCATGTGGTCATAATTGTTTTTTTTTTTTTTTTTGTCAACTGTGGCCATAATTATTACTTCATTGTAGTTGGTTCTTTTATAAATTTCTTTCTTCCAGTTTCACATATAATACTACATTGACCATTTTACAGTTTTAATATATGATGATGATGTATGATTTCATGTTATATTGTCGTTTTTCCATATTTTTTTGGTAAGATATATAACGCTATAAGATGTTATAACTATATAACGCTATAACATGTTATATTTTCTTTATTGAAATCGTTGGCTTTATTATTTAAAATATTAATTCGTTGACCTGATTTTAATTGTAATATTGATTTTGTCTAAATTTTGTATTATGTTTTTGGTGGTATGTGTAACCAACTTACATAAACGTCAGAAGATTTTCATTATTTTAATTTCTATGCATATTCTCTTTTAGTTTTTTTTTTTTTTAAACCCAAACCTTGTAAATAAAATTTTCAATGTGGATCAAACCCAAGCAGCAGACGGTTACTAGCACTTCTTTTACCACGGGACCAATCCGACGTTGGTTTTTCTAGTTTCAATTTTATATTTTTTGTGGATTGTATCAATATTTATAGTCATTTTTAATGGATTGATGTGAAAATTTCTTTAGTTTAAAATGTTCAATTTATTATAAAATTATTTACGGATTATTAGATGAAATACTAATATATTTAGCTCAATAATAATAAGAAATAGAGATGTAGAGTACTAATAAATTTTAGAAAAATATGATGCTGTGTAATTTTTTTGTAAACCATTTGATCATGTAAGCAGAAAAAGAGCATGTTCCACTTTATTAGTATAGTTTCATCTAGTTTTTAATATTGATTTTGTATTCGGTATATTGGAATTGATAACATTAATTTTCCGTTTGTTAGAAGCTTAATAATTAGCAAAGTTCAAGAGGCCGAGTTGAGAAGATAAAGCAAAAAAAGTGTTAGTGAATTAGAAAGTGTTGTAAAAAAATCAGTGCAACTCGGAATTATGTTTTGAAATCAATGAGGTTCGACACGTATAAACAATGCAATTTGGGATATGTTTTGAAATCAATGAGGTTCGTCTCGCTTTGTAAAGAGAAGAATCGAGTTATACATAGCATTAGATGGAATCACTGATAGGTTTAAGGCACAGTTGGTTGTCGCTCAATTATTTCAGATGTGTGAAAAACATAAAAATGTTAAATTATATAGTAACAATGCTACGAACAGAGAGGATCAAATCTTACATATGTATGCATAAATCTTTACAGAATCACTACTAAATGACTAGTTTTAGTTATTTTGATCAGGATCCTGAAAGTTGAAAAAATTAAGTTTAGGAGAGGCGAATGGGGAAGAGGGAAGGGGAGGACCGAGAAAGGGAGTATTGAGATCAAATTTGATTTTAAATCAAAGTTAATTTTGGATCAATGGTAAAATTAGGATTCTTTGATACAAATTCAATTTAAACAATTTCTAGTGTATAAACGTTTCTAGAATATTAATTTAAAACATTTAGAGAGTTATAATAGTGATATTTATATGAAAATTATCAAATCTGTAACATAGAAATTTAGTTATATATATATATTGTAGTCAAATATTATGGAAACTGGAATTAAATCATCTAAGGTACTTGTAGCCTATAAATGTACACTTATCAAATGTACATATTCATGCTTTGATGAGTGACTAAAAGAAATAAGTACATTGGAAACAATTCAAGTGAAAATAAAATATAAATCTAAATTAAGCGTAAATTTGCTGAGATCTCCTAAAAATTTCTAAGTGGCGAAATAAAACAATTTCAAACTTGTGGTAAAGTTGAAATTTCCCTCTTTTGTTCATGATGATTTTTTGTAATGTTTTCGTTTCTTTCTGAGTTATTACGATATTATTATTGGAATACTGCTGATGGTAAGCACTATGGTTATTCTTCACATAATTTACACAATTTTTATTTATTTTACGGTGATTACATATTACTACTCTATGGTCTATAAGACCAAATACACAGATTCATTCTATTTCGCATTTCAGTTCAGAATTTTACTTAAACCCATTTTTTGATTGTTGGCTAGACCATGTTTAACAGAGAGAAGAAACATGTAAAAGGAAAAAGGTAAAAACAATTGAAAAGAAAAGGGGGGGGGGGGGAGGGAGGGGAGGACCACGTAAGAGAAAGGAGTAAAAAGTATGATTGTCCGAAAGAGAGTTGCAGGTGTTACATGAAGAGGGTGAGATTGCAAGTCCTAGCTTACTAGCCGTGACAGTCTTGGAGTAGTAGTGTGGTCCTTCCCTCACCTGATCCTTTCTCTCTCCTCATCACTCACTCACTCATGCTTTTTTTTTTGGTTCTGTTCCCACTCATAAGTAGTATGCACATCCTCAATATGAATAAGATACTCGATATCTTTTGTGCCCCATCATTAACATATTAATTAAACAGATCCTGACTCAAATTTGTACTCTATACAAAAAATAATAATTGTACTCTATACAAATTCATGTATGTTATACCGACGTAACATTTGTCTTTTGACACGAAACCAAAATCCATATTAATCCTCGGCATTTCTTGCTATTTAGTACTTTAATGATTGCCGTTCGTACGTAAAATTATAGTTGAGCGATTCAAACTCTGGTTCCATAATGCCAATATATATTAATCCTTCCACCACTAGACTTCTCTAAACTAGTTTAGTTTTTGTTCGATTTACACATTTGTTAACTGCAAATTCTTTTTGTTGTTAGATGTCTCATGATAAAATCAAGTGGAAAAAAAGTAAATCACGGCGTTATGTTACTTTGATTGTTCATCAAAGTAAAACAAATCATAGTCGACACTAGTCAGTAGCCACCAATATATTTACTCTGTCGTGATTTTGGCCTGCCACCATTCACTGTATTGGATAAACATAACGCCGTGAAATAACGGTGTGTTAGGCTTGACTTTGTTGACAACTTTGTTTTTATTTCGTGTAGGTCGGCACGAGAGCATACCTTTATCGAGTTTTTGCAGTTTTGACGTTCGAACCACTTGGCACGCGACTCGCACGCCTCCGTAACTGGGAACATCATTAGGTATTCTTCTCAAGGACAGTGTTATAGCTAGATCTTACACTAATCTTACGATCATAAGAAGATTAAGCATGTAATATTTAGGAACAAAAAGGAAAGGATGTGTAGTAGAGGACATGCATATCCAAAGTTAGATCACAAAGGATCCTAATAATCACTTATGTGATAGCAACACTTGCATGTCCCATTTGCAAAACCCTAGGGTACAAAAAACAATTTGAATTTTTTTTGATGTGGATGCCGATGCCCCAGGAGAGGCCTATCGCCATTACATTACATCTATAAGTGGGGGACCATTACTAGCTAACTATTTTTCTTACATTTATATTTGCTATACAAATATTTATTGTAAAACTTCTCAAAACGTAATGTTCAAAGCAGCAGGACCATAGAGACAGCCATGTCTCGGATTGTCCTTAAAAGTATAAAATCTATTCTCTTTTAGTTACTTGTTCTTTCCTCTGTGTGTTTAAGTGAGGATCACAAGTCCATCAAGGACCATCTTGAAGCTACAAATTATTCATGAAAGCTTTTTTATCAAGAGACAATGATTCGCTAGATGTGGCTTTCCGCATTTAATTCATTGTTGACAAAGTACTAGCTTGTTTCTATCAAGACGCTTTGTATTATATTAAACGTAATTATCATACTTTTAGTTAGTTATAACATGAGTAACGTAACTTACACTTAATTAGAGTTACTTCCATCCATGATGTGTGTAATTTTGAGGAGTATTATAACTTTCTCTGATCTTCGACCTAGAGAATTTAAGTACACTTGGAAGTCCATAAGATCTTTAATTAGAAACAAACGAAAATAATAAATTTACGAATGTGATGATTTACTAATTAACATGTTGAAATGTAGTCTATTTTTTTATTTCAGTATGAAGATATATACACAGAGAGGGTCCAAAACCATTGATTTCTTAAAAAAACTTTCAAAAATATTACGAGTTTGTCTTTTTTTTTAACATGAATTAATTGCACAGTAATAGGGTTCTTCTAGGCTAGTAGCCCTAGCATCTCCTTTCACTCAGGAAATGTCCCTCTCATCTCTCTCTTTCATCACACACACACAAACACAAACGCAAACCACAAACAAAAACACTTTCACTCTGGTTTAGTTAAAACCCTTTAAGCCCACACTACCTCTATCTTTTTAAGGTCACAAGACCCACTATGTTTAGACGCTGAGGGAGAAAAGAGAGAGAGAGAGAGAGACGAGAGGATCTGTGGCAGATAAACTGAAAGAAAACTTTCAAACCTCTCTTCTTTAACTTTCACTACTCTACGATTTTCTCTTCCTTTTGTGGTGCAGCCTCCAACTGAAAGTCCCCTATAATATATATTCTCAGTTATTATAGCTCTTCGAGAGAAGTCTTATCTCACGCCAATCTCTCATTTCCCACTATGTATATGCCCCACAAAACCACTTTCTTAATTATATCTTCCATTTTCTTAATCTTTAAACTCACACTCTCTTTATTGAGTTTTCTTGGCAGGAGGAATGAGGATAATTACTTAGACCTCAACAATCTGCCAGATGATTTTTCTAGAGATGGCAATAAGCAAACCCTGGAGGAAGGTTCTTCCTCTGGTATGCTTTTACCTCGGAAAACCCTAATTACTTTTTTGTCAAAAGAAAAACTAATTACTTCAGCGTTATATACATGTGTAATATGTAGATATATATCATTAACAAGCAAAAAATAATTAAGGGAAATATAAACATATTGATATGATTGTGTCTAATGGTAAAGGTTTGGATTACACGTGGAAACCAAATGACTTGTGTGTTGGTGGAATTATATATTTAAGGCGTGTGATGTTTTGTTGCTAATTAGGTCAAAGAAAGAAGAAAGGTAGTAAAGAAGGGAAAGATGAGAGCGGGAAGGTGTACGAATGTCGATTTTGTTCACTTAAGTTCTGCAAATCCCAAGCTCTTGGTGGCCACATGAATCGCCACCGACAAGGCATGTCTATTTAACCTTCATATAATCCACTTTTCATATTCGTGCAAAAAAAAAAAAAAACAGTTCTCATAAATTTCGTTTTTGGTTGATAATTGTTGTTTTATACATGCTTTGAGTACAACTTGTTGTCTTTTTTCGTTTCTAATTTTGGTTCTAAAAACTTAAAAGAGAGGGAGACCGAGACATTGAATCAAGCTCGTCAATTGGTCTACCGTAACGATACCTTAACCCCACCAGCAATTGCACCTTTCGGGTACTCTCTCTTCATCATAAAACTTCTAATTATGAAATAAAAAATATTACTCAAATGTACTTGATTATAATGAATAATGCAAGTATAATTGGAATTATTGGCAGATATCAAACCTCTGATCCAACAATATACCGGTCGGTTTACTCATCACCGATGCTATATACCGGAAGCTCCTCAACAAACATGGTTCCTCAACCGCTTCAACCACCATATCCATACTCTTCAAACCAATACTCGCCTTACAACAACATCAACGATTACTACTTCAGCCAATCCTATCGAGGCAACAGAAGCATCTCTCCAAACCCTAACCTTCACACCACAGCAACCGTTAATTACATGGCTGGTGGTCCTGTGGAATCAAGCTACACTTGCGTCGGTGAACCCATTGATCAGGCCGGTTTTGCTAACCGTGGCTCCGCCTTAGTCCGTGCGCCGCCGCTGGAACCGGCACAAGTTCGTGATGGGGACGCTTCACGGCAGCGTTTGGATCACTCTCTTCGGCAGCCCATTAACCGGTTTCAAGATCATCACTCGCTCTAAGTTTTAACATGTTTCATCTGCTCCTGCTCCTGCTTTTCTTTTATATATTTTCTTCTTTTTGGGTATTTCTTGTTCTCTTATTTTGTTTGGTCGTCGAGAAAGTAGGGTTCTCGAATTGTCTAAACGCCACGGATCCTACATGTGTTGTCAGCCAATGGCCCGTTCGTTCTTGTTCTTCTCTTAAGTTGAAATAACGATATTAGGATCTAAATAATCTCGGCCACTTTTTTCTAATATCAATTATTGAAACCTAACATTATATTTATGTTATGCTACATTTTAGTGTGAAGTGAATAAAAATAAGCAAATTTATTATAACGAATCGCCAAATAATGTTAAATCTTATTAACAAGCTCGAAAAAGAGAGGGACCATTATGGGGGGAGTAACCTATTGGATAGAATTAAAAAGGTGAACATTTAACAATGTTTCCATTTATGGATACACAAGGGAAGTGATTAATCTAAGGAAAAATAAAGCTTTTGCAATATATTTTAAAGATAACAACGAGAGGACATAGCAACCGGACAAATGGGTCAGAAAGAGAGACAGAGTAGAGAGAAAGATTGTGTTCTTAACATATGATACATTGTGTAGTGAGATTGGAACAGCCTTTATCTGCGCTCATCTACAACTCTCAGCTACTGCCCTGAACCTAGCTAGCTATGGGAATTGGGGATTGGAGGGAATTGTTTGTGGGTTTTGGTGGTTGGTTTGTTCGAAATAAAAATACAAAAGGATGATCCATTTGCTTATATATAATATAACTTTTTTTTTTTGTTCAAAATATATAAAGCAGGAAGTAACTAGATCCAGATGGAGCCGTTAGACGCCAGCTGAATTCCCCTAACTAGGAAAACTTCCCTTTTGCATTTTCTACACTCTAGTTTCTATTAACTACTACATCCATTTAAATATTATATATATATATATATATGCTTCGTTTCTAAAAAAAAGTAACTCAGATTTTTTATTTGATTATTTGCTATATAATCAACCAATTTATGTATTACTAGCATAACGTAAATTATCATTGTGTTGAAGATGTTTATATGGTGAAAAACTGTGTTCGGATATGTCAAGAATATTTAGTACTTTTAGTTATACTGGTTGAGTCAGTGCCAATATATAAAATAACAATGATACGAATATAGCTTCACAAAAAATTGAGTTTTGCAGAGTTTGTACAAATTATTATTTATATCATTAATATTTATTATGCATTTCTTGCAATTGACAAAAAGGACTTTTTGCAAACCCTGAAGGGATCAGATTCAGGCGATAGTAAAGTATGAGCAAACTGTGTATACGAAAAAAATAATGAAAATTGGACAGCACATCGATAGTGTACGTACCTGGTCTCGTTTGAAGACATTATAATTACATATAGAGTGTGTGAGCGTGAGAAAGAGATAGGTGAGGTGTGGCCGAATCTCTAACTTGATCTGCCAAACAAAAAAATTGGGTCAAGCCTCGAGATAACATGTTTTAATTGGTTTGTGATGTCATGGGTTAGCTAGCATTGTTTAAGTGTACGGACAACTATTTGAAGAAGCATATGTAAGTAACAACAGAGATGGGTCTCTACGTACGAAGCAACGTGTGATGGGTACGAATCACTCTTTGTCTTTACGTATTTGTAGTATATATTGAATTATAGATACACATGTACACATATATATATATATGTGTGTGTGTGGAAATTAAAGAAGTGTTACTACACGGTCTAGATATGTAAGTATATATGTGGTGATCATATATTGTAACGTACGTAGTCCGCCATGTGAGATACGATAATACGATCTCAGATGGTTTATGAATTATGATCAGATGTGCAAAAAGTCCAAAATCATTTATGAAACAAATGTGCTACTATTCAGTATTTTTGTATTGTAGTACTAGACTGGTCCTTGTTGTTTTAGGCTAATTGACAACTTGCATAATAACATAGTTCTATTGGTTTCTAGCAGAAACAGTTTTTACTGATGTCTATCTCCATTGATTCATCTCGTGTAATACCATGATATTGATAAATATAACTGTAGAAATGTTCGGAATATGATGGACTCCCTTTTGGGACTGTACATGATGATTTCGAGAGAGTGAACTTATTTCATATTTTCCGGAATATGAATGGGAAAACATACCAATTAACGAAAGTGACTAAATTCAGTGGTGATATTTTCTTCCATGTAGATCAGACACGATAAGATGGAAATGCACATCGAAAAAAAAACATCTCATCTATCCTCTATAATCATAAATAGATTTCGAGAGATGCCACCTAATTGATTTTTCAAATTTCTCATTGATTAAAACATATCTAGATAATCAAGGAATGGGATGTGTTTTTGTATCTAGATATGATTTGAGATAGAACGTATCACATCAGCCTCCAAATTTTAAATCTGTCTCGCTATATATGTTTACCCAAACCGGTCTATCAGTAGCCCGACCTGATTGGACATTTTTCTCATATAGCTTCGGCCGATCCTACTAATGAATATATTTGATTGTTTTATCTTCTGTTGATTCATGATTTTATTCTCTAGGGTTATGTCAACTCATAAGTATATTGACCAACTATATAAACTAAAACTGAATATGTTCTATATTTTTTCAGCTGTGACTGATTCCATGGAAATATCACAAGTTTTCTCCCAATAAATGTCGAAGATTTTATAATTCTTTTTCTTCAGTGGATATTTAATAGATATCAATGTAATTATAACAAAAAGAAGAAAAGAAAAACAAGTACCTGAATTACTAAAGGTAAATAAATAACGTTTAATACATTTTTTTATCTTATTCATGAACTTTAATTTAGTTTAACTAGTTTTTAATATCTCTGTCATTGATAACTTTTATATTATTTATAGTTTTGTGAATTAATTTATGAAACTTAACTTTTAAATAATGGTACATGAAATCACTAATCAAATTTAAGAGTTTTTTTTTTAAAAAAAAAGCTAAATGAAAGAACTAAATCAAATGGGTTCAGACACCCATTATAACTGTGTAAAAAATAAAACTAGAAATACTTGAAAATCTCAAAATATAAAATAAGATAATATATAACCTATCAATTTGAGTAATATCAGGCTAGATGCTTAAATTAACATTAAATTTGTCTTATATGGATATTTGGGTGGAGAACAAGTAGGTATTTTGATATTTTCCTATGTTTTGTGTATTTTTGGTTATTTTCAAATATATATATATATATATATATCATATTTTGATAATTTTAAATATTTATGTAGTTTAGATATTTTATAGATAATTAATATATTTAAAATATATAATTGTTTTTTAAATATTTTGGGTATTCCGAATATTTTGGTTTGGATGGGTTCAAATCTATTTTCTGTTTGATTTAGTATTATTTTTTTGGTCAGACTTTGTTTATTTTTTGGATCTGGATATCTTTTACAGCCCTAAAAATTGTTGTGGCAATATAAATTATTAACATTTCAATGGAAACTGAAAAGTAAAGAAAAGAAAATAGAAAGCTAAAAACTGAAGCACGAACGAAAGATGTGAACAAGTCACGGTTTAGAGAGAGAGAGAGAGCAATGTAAAGACAACTTTAACTAATTACAAATCTTTCGTATCGCTAGAGCCAAAAAGCACACACGCAGAGACAGATCCGTCAAGCAAAAACGTTTTCGTCCCGTACCTTTCTTCCGATTTATCTCGGGATTCTACGTCCGCCATCTACCACATCTACATGTATAGATGAATACATACAAACATTTGTAACACGTATAGATGAATACACGGATGCAATATGTATAGAAGTAGGTATGATTTGGGTCTAGTGATAGGCTCAGAACTACACTAAAAATGTTGCAGCTAACTGTTAAATAGTAATCAATCTACACTGCCATCGATTCAAAACACGCTGGACCATCGTGCACTCCAAGAAACAGAAGAATGTTTAAAGTTGCTGCCTTAATATCTGTTTTCTCATTTTAATATTTACATTTTAAGCATGCTCTTCTCTCTTTTTGCCCTTTTGGGTACGAATGTTAAGAGCTTAGGTTTAATTGTCTATGTTTTCTTGATTAAATTATGAAAATCTCTTTAAAATTATGAAACTCTCTTTAAAAAATTAGGAAAATCTCTTCGAAACTTGTTTAGAAAATTCCAGTCTCGGGCACTTGATCTTGATATTTAGTTCTAGTGACGGATTGTATCAAATAAATTTTAGTCATTTAAATGTACTATTCATAAAATATTTGTAAGTTAGACTTCAAAGGTAAAAGATCGAGTTGTTGTTATCATGTTAGTAAAAACTATTTATTGATGTAACTCGAAATTTTGTATCTTTCTGCTCCTACTGAAGCTAGGAGTAGAAGTCTAGTATAAGCTAGGTTACGTGTATACATAAATACGCCTCTAAAATACTCCTTCATCCAACCGTTCAATATAATCGTTTTTTTCTTAAGTCAAGTACAATCGATACATATACCTTATTTTGCGTTCCTACATTTGCGGTACCTATGTAAATAAAGTTAATAAACTGATGAAAATAACGTGGAACAGTGATGTGCGTTCTAGATACAAATATCACAGTATTATTTTATGTTATATACCTATACCTATGATATGAAAATAGGAAAGAAGAGATTTTCCTTTTTGATATATGAAGATCTGAAACAGTTACTATATAATAGACCTATACTAGCCTTGCCGCATGCAACCATGGTACTCTGTATACCATTAATTAGCTCAAATGTTTTTTATTCTCTCTCATTTGTTTCTTCTGAAACATACAGAAGAACACACAGTTGACCAAAAAACACACACAGAAGAACTCTCATTAAACAATGCCCTATTTTTAATAAAAAGCAATACCATATAATAGGTGAAAGGAAATAAACATTTCAGGTGTAGGAGTTTTACTTGCACAAGAAGTTAGATGAAACATTTTGATTGTCTTGTTATTCAGGTTTGATCATTTGTCGTATTGATATCGGTATAGGTAAATATCAATACGACAATGATTTATCGAAATGAGCAACCAAGACAATTTGATAAATGAAATTATATATAATGTGAATCAGCTTGAATTACCTAATGTTGGGAAATGTCGACCTGTCCTTCTGAATGGCTCATATTAACATTCTCAAATTTAAGAAAATCCTCACATTTCTACAGGCCTCAATATTTGGACCCATAAATGGGCTTTATGTGATTGATATCGCTACCTATTAAGAAAATTACTTTCTTATTTATGGATGACAAAATCATATGGGTACAAAGTTTTATTTAATATATAACAATATTAAAAAGTATATTATAACTGTATTATAAAAAAAAAAAGATTTTTTTAGATCCCCTTTTTTGCAAATATTTACAGCTGTACCACTGAATTAAGGGTGTTATTGAATTAGTGATTTAAAATCAAGTTACAATCTATCAGATTTTTAAATTTTAAGATTGTTAAAGTCGATAGATTCTAAAATCCTTGCGATACCCCTTGGATTTTGAGTTTAATCATTTATTCATTAGAATCCATCACGATGATTTGAAATCCATTTATATTACAAAGAATTTTAAAATCATTAAAAGTTGAATAACACCAGATTTGAAAAACCTGAAATTCAATCATAGAATGAATAACACTGAATTTTAAAATAGAATTTAAAATCATCAATTGAATAATAGTGGATTGTGTTTAGATTTAAACTCTTTTAAAATACATGATTGAATAACACCACCTAAAAATTTAATATTAATATTGTTTATTTTAACTAAACAAAGTAATATGCTTTAATACTGTACAAACTGTTTTTGTTAAATACATGAATATCGTTTTTTTTACAAAACATCTGTCACAAATCTATTTATTTGTAAATGAACGAGTTACATTATCGTTGAAAGTATAACATACAAAGAAATAACATCTACGACAGCTACACAACATATTGACAATAGTATACGATATGTGTTCAATAAATAACATCTGGTAACATTTCTCGATTAACATGTTAGTTTTCTTCCCAATTAAACATATATGTGCATAGCTGTCAAATTATATTTCTAGACTTATATATATATGTGCAAGCGAAAACTCAAAAGTAATATATCTATGAACATATGCTTTTCTTTGGAAGGTTAATCCAGCAAAAGATTCTAGACATATTTCAGATTTGTTAAATACACATAAGACACGAATTGTTTCCCTAATAATTTAGAAAAAAATTGATTCTTACGTAATCATATTTATTTTCACTTTGATAAAAACAAATTGTTACAAATGGGCTAATAGAAATATTATTTGATTATATCGTGAATCAAATTACAGTCGATGTTCTGAAATTTTAGTTTTAACATGTAACAGTATTTATTAAGTACGAAACCGTTTATTTACAAATTATAAGTATATATGTAATAGTTATTTGATTTTCAATTATTCTTATATATATTTATTATTTATTATTTTATAATATTAAAAATGTAAAATAAGTATTTGTATACATAAAATGTTTGTATATTGAATGTACATTCTGCGCAGTATTTAAATGCATGCAGTATTTTAAAATTATAATTTTCTTGGAAACCTCGAATCCACAAGTCCAGTCCATTTGTAACATTTAAAACGTTTATGGATTGAAACAATGACCATAATGTAACATTTAGCACATGGTATCTCATCAGCAATATTCGTTTCTCAGTTTATTATTATTACTAAACTCTTAATCATACGATCTAACCCTTTTATTGTAAGAATTTAGATAGTTTACGATGTAGTGCCCTTTAAATTATTACAATTTGCATTTCTTTGTACTTCTCTAAGTCAACAACCATTTGTGTTTCTAGAGTTTTGACACCCAGCAAACCTTTTTTGGTAAACTTTCTTATCAGTTGCTTGTAAAAAAATCGGTAATTGCCACGATAACACATACTATTTGGAAATCTATTAGTGATTTTATACTTTGTAGAACATTTACCAAAATTTTGTGTATTTGGGAAAGTAAAGACAAAATATAACTAAGAATACTCAATTGTAAACAAAAATGTTGGCTTTCCACAATAACTGCGTGAAATTTATTCCCCCTATTTTCTCTATTAAATTATTAAATTAGACTGTTCCATAATTTCACTATTATTAATTTAACACATACGGCCAAGCACATTATTTCCGTGAATAATGCAGGACAGCATACAAATGTCAAGTATTTGTCCTATATCATTCATCAATTAATATAATCATCCCGGATTACATGTTCCACCGTCAAAGTAACGTTCTTATTTTCTTTCAATATATCACTTCTACTTCCTCATTTCCACCTCAACTCTTCCTCGCCCCTCTCTCCAAGTGCTATGTCGTACAGTAAGAAGCATGTCAAGATCGATCTATGGCCAGACAAGGATGAGAAAGAGAAAAAATACTCTAAAAACAGAGAAACCCTTAAGTTAACTATTCCAACACTCCTTCTCTTCTGCTCCATTTGTCTCACCTTCTTAATT
The DNA here is from genome assembly GCA_932364175.1 of Eruca vesicaria subsp. sativa. Taxonomy (NCBI): domain Eukaryota; kingdom Viridiplantae; phylum Streptophyta; class Magnoliopsida; order Brassicales; family Brassicaceae; genus Eruca; species Eruca vesicaria. The sequence goes on along the minus strand of CAKOAT010255154.1, from coordinate 218,349 downwards.
CTCCTATTCCCTTTAACTTCTCCACCACAAACAACAACATTTGAAGCCTCATCACCCCCGCGCACGTGCGACCAAAACTTCACCGTCTACGTCTACGATCTTCCCAAAGAGTTTAACACCAACCTCCTCCAAAACTGCCGACACTTAAACATCTACACCGACATGTGTCCTCACGTGGCCAACAACGGCCTCGGACAACCTCTCCGCCTGGGTGGAGACAGAGAAACATGGTTCGCTACGCACCAGTTCATAGCCGAGATGATTTTCCACGCACGTGTTGAAAACCATCCGTGCCGCACGTGGGAGCCAGACAATGCCGATATTTTCTACGTCCCCTTTTACGGTGGGCTCTACTCCTCAAGCGTGTTCCGACAACACAATCTTACGAAGCGCGACGAGCTAGCCGTTAGATTAGTTGACTACATTAGTGGTCAACGATGGTGGGGGAGAAGCAACGGTCGAGATCATTTCTTGGCAATTGGGAGAACAGCTTGGGATTTCATGCGATCCAGTGATGATGATGCAAGCACTGACTTTGGTGCAAACATACTCATGCAAATGCCACGTGTCAGAAACATGTCGGTGTTGACTGTGGAGAGGCAACCGTGGAAAGGTCAAAACCAGTTTGGCATACCGTATCCTTCCTATTTTCACCCGTACACGTCAGCAGAGATGTTGACGTGGCAAAACAAGATGAGAAATGTCGAGAGACCAAACTTGTTTAGTTTTGTCGGTGGTCCGAGAAAGGGCTTGGAGAAAGCAGCCATCAGAGACGAGCTGATCAGACAATGCGCTGGCTCAAGCCGTTGTGAGCTTCTCAAATGTGAAAGTGGAGGGTCCAGGTTAGATGTTTTTCTTTCTTTCTACTTCTGTAAATTTGACAAATGTCTCTATATTATTTATTACCCTGGACCTCAGATTTCAATATTCACGTGGTCCATAATCATCAACTTCAACCCGATTTATACTGGTAGATGACAACGACTGCCACAGTCGGTTACTTTATTATACGTTACGTTTTCATTGGTTGGCTGTGACAATTTATTCAACAAGAAAAGTAAATGTGTAACTGTAGCCATATGTGTATACGAAAATGTTTTGTGTAACCGTTCTTCATAAGAAAATGAACTAGAATATTAAACTTAATTACCTAGTCAATTAATGTAGGTGCCACGACCCGATGACGGTATTAGGAGTGATGGCTCGGTCACGGTTTTGTCTACAAGCACCAGGTGACTCGTTCACACGTAGGTCAACATTCGATGCAATGTTAGCAGGGTGCATACCGGTTTTCTTTTCACCACACACTATGTATACACAGTACATGTGGTATCTTCCAGATGACAAAAGTAGTTACTCAGTGTTTATGGACGAAAAGAACAGTACTCTTATAGAACAAGAGCTCTCGAGGATCACGGAGAGTGAGGTGGCTCAAATGAGGGAAGCTGTTATTGAAATGATCCCGAAAATGACTTATGCGCACCCAAATGCTACTAACTATGATTTGCCAGATGCGGTTGATGTAGCGTTAGAGGCATTAGCTAAACAAGCTAAGGCTAATGTTGTGTATTCATTGTAAGAAGCTCTTATGATTTTGTTCTTTTTTGGATGTAATTAATCATAATGACTCGAGAATTGCCAAATACTGAGAATGAACATGGGCTTGTTGTGAGGGCGATCATTTTCAGCCCATCATTCTGAGATTCGTTTCTCGAAAAACAAATCAAGAACCATGTGAATGTCATATAATAATAGCCCATGACGATTTTTTTTGGGTACAAGACCATAAAAGCTTAACAACTATTCAAAGTTAAGATTTGCACACAAAAATGTTGAGTCTAAGTCTAACCTAAGTGTTCTACCTTCACAATACTCCAACAACAAAAAAATTAGCACGAAAAGAAAAGACGGTGACCAAAATTCAAGAAATGGTCATATATGATTGTTAATCTTATGGATATGAAAATGTTTCATGTAAAACTCGAAGCATAATTGATTAACTGGTTGATCTAAAATGTATTGCTTTAACATGTATTACTAAAGATGTGGCGGCCTTGGTTTGCCCCAAGCTGAATCTCCTTTGGGAAGAAATTATAACATTTTTAATCTAGCGCACAAGCAATCGGGTGTAACTAAAATCTAAAACTTAAGCTTATTTTGTTAAGTGCTTGAAGAGAGTTGTTTGCGTGAATATGTAATAAACCACACGAACTGAAGAAACGTGGCTTCCAAAATCAAAGAACTGTCCAATTCAAAGCGGTCAAAGTCTCGCATTATTCTTTTGCCTAAATCCTAAATCATCCACGATCAACACGTTTGGTTTATTTTCCTTCTTCACAATTTAATTAAGAGAAAAACTCATTTTGCACATAATATTCAAAACTTACTTAATGTTTAAAGTTAAAGTTAAAGTTAGTAGATAAATTTATCATTCGTTTTTCTCTTTGGTTAACTATTTTTACAACTAGCTTCAAATATCAAATCAGTTATGGACGATAGCACAATTATTTCAAAATTTGTTACTATCAACAGATTCAATATATATATTAGTACACCTTTGCCTAGAGAATCTGTATAAACATTTAAACTACAAGAAATCTAAACAATCTATTGTATCCTTGATCATCTTGAGCGAATCTGCACAATCTGTCTTCATCCCAACTGAGAGTATTCTCTTCTTACTAAGACTAAACATAGTTCACAAGAGACCGTCCATCTCTACATGAAATGACTCCTACGACGTCTACTAGCACAAACACGCAGCTTCTCATATTGACTTTGAGAAACTATCTCACTTTCGTAATTGTCAATTGGCCTATAATCAATTCATGAAACATCAATTGGCATGCTAAAATTTGAGGAATCAACAACAGAAAATTTAAGTTTCTACGGCTACATTTAATACAATTATATCAAAATATTTTCTATTCTTACAGTTACATTCAAACCAATCATCTCCAAAATCTATATTTTGATACAAAATATATTCAAAAATCAATGTAGGAAAGGCTAGCGAACTTAGTTTTAAAATTTTCCATTACATTAGTACTAAAAAGCGCAAGTAGAAGAGAAAAAAAGCATATAGAAGAGGATTGACAAGACAAAAGTGGAAAGTTATAGTTATTATTTCCCACATGTATTTGGAATTTCTTCTTCTTGTTTCGTTCCTGATTATGTTCTCTTATGGAATACTAAAATATATGCTTTTTCTCTGCTTTGCTTTTGATTCATAAAATTAGTACAGTATCAATTTTCTTTTTACCATTTTCCAGCTAAATTACCAGTCCTAGTCCCCTAGCCATATTTTTCACGACATTATCTTCAAAATTGTTTTTTTAACCATTGCGGTTTTTTCCCTATACTATATATTAACCTTACAAAAACTCGCAACCGGCCACATGGTCAGTCACTCCAAGTGAAGTAACCGACCAAACAAAACTCAAGAAAAAAATTTAACCATTTGATAGAATCATCCGAAGTTGATTTATTCAAATTCTAAAATAAAAACTGAAAGAGAAGCAAAACATACAAATTATTTACAAAACGTTCGTCCTTCTCCTTAATCATTATCGCGTTTGAATCTTCCAAGACGCAACCGTCACAATCAAATCTTTAATTATTTAAAGCATCTCCTCAACGAAGCCGTCATCAACCTCCGATAACGACGTCAGTGTCCCACCAAGTCTCACCGTCATTTTCCGTCAACGCACCGTTAAACCTCCTCAAATCCCCCACGGCGACCTTCCCGCTGACATCATCCCTGACGTAAATCTTCTCCACGCCTCCGACGTCGACTCCGATTATATTCCCTAGAAACCTCCCCGGCTGCCTCCACTCCGCCAACAACGCCGGCATCCGAAAACCAACACGTGGATCACGCGCCTCCACTTTAACGCCGTCGCTTCCTCTCTTCTCCGCCGTCAGAAAAATCGACGACGGCGAAGCGGCTCCGCCGCAGTTCCTGAGAAACGACGCCACCACATTCTCACCATCTCCGTCCTCATCACCGTCAATATCCAAATGATCCCAAAGCTTCACGACTCCGCTCGATCCAATCCCGCCGAGATCCGGCCACGAGAACAAATCTCCGAAACTACCATTAAAACATGTGAAATTACCATTTTGCCCTTGTTCGGATCCTCTCGCGCGGAAGCTTCCGTTGACCCATCCTTGATCGTAAATAGAGTCAACGTCTTCTTCGTCTTTGTCTTCCGCGTCTTCTTCATCATCGTCTGAAGAAGGGGAGGAAGAGCAAGAGACGTCGGAGTCTGTGTCGTAATCATCGAAAAGAGTTGGGGGAGAGATGGAGACATCTATCTTCCTTAACCTAACAACTAAACTCTTGAGTCTTGTAATGAAATTCGTGAAATAAGCTAAAAATGCGATGATCAAAGCTCCCCATTTCCAGAAACCGTAAGCTTGGTGTAGCTTTCCGATACCGGAGACGGCAACAGATCGGGAGAGAAACGATGGATCGTTTATTGAGTTTATGCCTACTTCGAAATCTCTAATTCTATTGATCATTGGAACCTCCATAGCTACGGAGAAAGAAAAAAAAAACTAGTTAGGGTTTGCTTTTTTTTTTTGTTGAGACAAGAAAGAGAAGAGGGGGTTGAATGTAAGAGATGAAGCAAGCCTTAAAAAGAGGTACGAGATATGACGTGTCAGTTAACTAGTGGATAAGCGTGAGAGTCTTTTGGGGCACACGTAGGAAAAAGTGGGAAAGATAAGGCATCAATCACAATGAGTCAGCCCTCTGACAGATGTATTCTCTGTGTCTACCATTTCAAGTAGTAAACTTTCTCTCCGCCACAATAAAAGGTAATTGTTTTTTTTTTGCTTGCTGGGAGTTGTTATTTACTTATTATTAATTAAATTGTAAATATATTAGAGAGATTATCATTGTAGGTCACTTTATGACTTTATCTGTCATAATAGATCACATTGTTATACACAGACACTTTTTTTATGGTTGAATACGAAATTACCCCTAAAAAATCAAGTGACCTTATTTCTCTAAGAAAAAAAAAAAAGAAGCTGCCGTTGTCTGATTTCATCTCTTCTCTCTCTCTTTCTTTTTTTTCTTTCTCTTTTCTCTCTTTGTACGCATCTCTCTCTTTTTTTTCTAGGAATTAACATTTTTCTGTGAAAAGAGATGACTATAATCATAGAGAAGAAACTGAATTGTGATGGGAGAACTTTGAATTTCTGAAAAATCTCCTTACAAAAAAAGATATTTGGTTCCTTTTTCACTAAGGGGCAAGATTTGTTTGAGATTTATTAATTTTTTGTACTAAGTTTACTCTTCCTCTATTCTTGGTTCGTTTTTTACTAAAGATGTTATGTTTTTACTCTTATTTTGTCAAATAATAGCTGGATATAATTTATTTTGTTTGGCAAAAATAAATACAAAGAATGCATACCAAGTGTTCGATAAATTGCCAAGATGTCTATTCATTGTCATCTTTATCAAATCTCTTGATAGCTAAAATTGTGCTTCAAATTTTGGGTTTACTTCTGAACACATAGCTAGAGCTCTTATTCCAAACACACTCTCCCGACAAAAAAAAATCATTGTTCCAAAAATTTCAACAACTTTATCTAAATAAAATGGAGTACACATGTACAATCAGAGGAACAAGTACATCTGGACAGTTTCATATTGTGTACTTGTGTACAACTTTGCATTTATTGTCTTTGTGTACAAGTGTACAACCCAAAAAAATGTACAAATCTATTACATACATACTTACTTACGATGTAACAATACCACTTAGACATTTACAAAATGTATTACACATGCATTGTACAAATCTATTACATACACACTTAGTTATGTATATGTGGATACTATATTTATTTGTACATATACATATTCGAAGTATATATACATTTGTGTAAATGTGTACAAGAGTAAATTGTACATAATGTCATTGTATGGTTTCGTTATATTTACAAAAATTTTATGTGTACACATGTACATGTTTACAAAATTGTTATGTGTATACTAAGTTGCAGTTGTACACATGTACATGTTTGCACTATCTTTCTTCAATCCTCACACTCTCTCTAATTCATCTCTTAACACTCAAAGCTTACCATATACTTCTTTTAGTAACTTGGTTCTAGACTCTATCTTTTTCAACTCCCTCTGAAATACATAAAACTTACTAACATTCCACAAAAAAATTGAAACTTTGTACAAATTAGTAACATTTTCACAAAAAAGATTGTAACTTTTTGGCAAATTAATACTTTTGGAATCAGGAAGAGGTGGATGAGAAGGTTAGTCAACATCTTCTTAATTTCTTCTTTTTTGTTTCTTTTCACAAAAAAAGACAAACTAGAGTTAATATCACAAGTAAAGTAACTTCTTTGATGGAAATTTCAGACATCGCTCTTGTTAATAACCAATCAGAAGCATGAAGGGGAAGATGGAGTTTAAGGGATTTAACGGTGGTGGAAATATCACAAGACATAATATTTTGAGTAGATCTGTTTTTGCTGTTGCTTAAAGGATTCGACGGTGGTTCTGAGATTCAAGGTGAAATATTTTGAGTAGGAGATTTAGGAGAAGTAGAAGGTGCAGAAGGAGATGGTTATGGAGTAAGAGGAGTAGAAGAAGAAGGAGTAGATGTGGGATAAATGGTTGGCGGCAGAGGAGAAAATATTGTGGAAGAAAAGAACCTAGAAAAAAAATTAATTGCTTAAATCAAGAAGGATAGAATTAGAATTTCACATATAATTTTTTTTTTTGGTAACAAAGGAAAGTGAACAAAAGTGCCTCAGTAGTAATATGTGATCTATTCTGCTATTACAAAGATGAAAAGTGACCCTCTATGTTATTTTCTCAATATATTATGAGTAGTTCGAACACCTACCACAGTATATTACTAGTATTTGCCTTTTTCAACACAATTATTGGTATAAGGTTTGCGGATTTAAAGCCGTCCAAAATAATTGTGTTGGTGGTTACTTTGTTAAGATGAGGATCGGTGAGGTCCTCAATGAATAGATGTTTTTGTGTTTTGTTTCTTTTTGCTTAATGTGACAACTATTATAATATGACAACTGTTTTTGTTTCCATATTCAATTCTCTTATCACACTTTGTAAAAATGATTTATAATTCTTATATTTTAAATACATGAACCTTAACGAATATAGTAAAAATATACAAATAAGTATTTGACTATCATAACATATTTTATCTTATCATGTTTGGTGCAAAGCAACTTCTCATTTTAATTTAGAAATTATTGTCAATTATCTTTTAATTAACAGTTTTTCGGAGATACATATGAATATTTTTGGGGAAATCATAACTTTCTAGATTGTTTATTTAAACAGAGAATAGGAAAGCCTGAGAGGTGCTAGAAACTCATGTGGACCCTGTCTGAGACAATTTCGTATTGTAAGAACAACGACATGTCCACCACAGATTTAAACACACGTGCCTCTCCTGGACGAGCGGGAAACAATATAGCATTCGTAGCCATAAGTTTTTTTTAAAACTATGTGATTCCTACCAGAATGATCTGGAGATAGATTTGGTCCAAATTCCCAGCCATTGTTAGATGCACGCCACAATTTCGTCTATGACACGGCAGCATCAGATCGAATCTTACTGAAGGGCTTTATCGTTCCGGTTACGTTTTCATCTGGACTTATATAGAAACGTGTGTGCTCTCCACAAAGGAATTCAAAGCAAGTTTAAGCTGTTTAACTTGACTATATTTTGGATTTTTTTGGATAGAGTTGGAGTGTTGGACTAGTGCAACTTGCATAATGAAAACTACTAGTTTCGAACAGCTAATTATGCTTATCGTCTCATGATGGTACTAGCTGCATTGTCCCTACACACAGAATATGCCAAAATGGCTAACGACCCTATTCAATCCGTTTTATTAGTGTAATTGGTTAATTATGCTGACCATACTAATTTAAATGGATAAAATGGATTAAACATTCATGAATTATTTTACAAAACAATAACAAGTTATTGATTACTAGAATATTAAATTCTTTGAATTGAGGGAAATTTTCAAAAATAACTACTTATATGATTGATCAATATTTAGCATATCAGTTGTAAGTTGTAATACTTGCGTAAAATATATATACCTGTACGTGACATTCATTTTATATTGTGTTTTTTACTGAGTGTGTTGGGATTAAAATCAATTGGTTAAATGACTAAAGCTCTGAATATTGTTACTCTAAGTAGCACGTACGCATAATAGTGAATGGAATGGAAAAAGTACTAGTTTAGTACTATAAATACAATCGAAACTCTGTATATGGAGTAATCATTCGCTACCAACAAATTCTCTTAATCTTTTAGTATAGAAGAACCATTCAGATGACGTATAAACTATAATAAAATGTTCTTTTTTTTGGTATGATAATGGTGATTTGATTATTATGCATGACCAATGATCTAGAATCAAGTTGACAAGCATGTTGCACAGTGAAAGTGCAAGAAAGTAATCTGGAGCGTATAAAAGTATTTTATGATTTGGATAGGAAAATGATTAATGAACCAATGTTTTCTTGAGAAAACTGAAACGGGATCCCACCAATTTGACAGCCGGAAAGAGGTTTCTAAGTTGGGCCAACAGAGTTTTTAAAAGAAGGCGCCAATTCAAAGACCATTTTGTTTAATTCGAGCCCAAAATTCAAGTGTTCTCCCTGGACTCCAAAATCAAATCTCTTTTGTTCATCGGATGAAATTCATATACTCTACACTTTGTGGAACCTGAACACCTTTAGTGCAGTTATGGGAATGGTGGTAGAGTTGGCTTTTCAAAGCCTAGCCTTCCGCTAGACAAGACCATGAACAATTGATAAAGTTTTGTTTTTCCAGGTATGGATGTTAAGATACAATAGATGAATTTTAAAAGAACTAAAGACAATCTAGACTAAGGAGTACATATGCCATGACCAAAATGAACAACGACCATAAACTTCTTTTGGTAAAAAAACTTACTTAGTAAACCATACCATCCCCGGTGCCGTGGTGATCAAGAAGTTGATCAACATATGATACTGGAGTTAGTAAGAGTCAAATAATTCATTCTTAGTTATTGTATAGAGCTTTTAGAGTTAAAACACCTGAAAATTAATAAAAATGAGATGTGTATACAAATCAATGGCAAATGATATAATGACTACTAGTCCACCAAAATCATAAAAGATACTATTGTCTCCATTCTAAACACAGAGTAACAAGACAAGTATCTTTAAAGCTGAGAAGATGAATCTAAGACCAGAAACACGTGGCTCTCATCAGCTCTCACATTATTTCCTTTTCTTTTTAGTCTCAAAAGGTTTTAAAAACCAGAGGAAACGATTCCTTCTATGCACATTGAAGAAAGTAAAAGTGCAAACAACATGAGAAAGAAAAAAGAATCGAATAAACAAAACACTTTTTCTTTTTTTTTCAAACTTTTCTGCAAAGACCATCAATAATGATACATTTGGAATTTCATTGGAAACTACGTCCTTAAGGTCCACAAAAATTCCATTCAAAGCACACACTTTCAAGAAGAGAGACTGCTTCAAAAGAACTTTCTTTCTTTTGCATTTATAAGGTTTGATTATCACTTGGAAACAGCTATAATAACGAGGCACCATTACAACTATTAACTCAAAAGGTTTTCAAAATATTACCTAAACCAATGGCGACGCTGCAAAGATTCAAGTTCCTAGCGACGCAGTGTGGAGTTGAACAAAGCCCCACACGAAGTCCAAGCCCGAGTACAAGTCCTTTGGTACAGTTTCGTCGCAAGAAGACAACCTTAAAGATGCTTCTGAGTCTTGGATCGCCAAGCCGCCGAGAGCAGACTCTGATTCATCATGAGGCTTCTCACAGGGACGTAGGTGGACGCAAACTGAGAGACTTATTCGTCTCTTCGTCTCCTCTAGAGGAAGAAGAAGAAGAAGAGGAGGAGAGACCAAAGGGGAAAACAAAAGAAGAAGTTCTTGCAGCCATGAGAGCTAAACTAAACGCATCTGCTGGTTCACAGATGGAATCAGCGGTTTGGTTCGGATTCAGCAAAAGGCTTCTCAAGCGAGCTTGGCGTCCTAAGCTTGGTACCATTACTGAGTAATGTATAATTTATTTCTTGTTTTTTGTTATGTGACAGGAAACCATTTGTTTCCTTATATGAACAAATATATATATATATATATATATCCTTTTATTAATTATCGCATCTTTGGCAACAAATCTTATGTTATTATTAAAAACTGGTCTGTGAGTCTCTGTGTTATTCTTCACGTTTAATTTAACTATATGTTTTAATGGTTTTGGCTTTCCTTTTCCGGGAAGACTACTTGTACAAGAAACCTATGGATCATCTCATAGCTTGTAAATGTAATAACCGCAGAAGGTGTTGTCCTTAGTAGGTTAGTGGCACAGCCTCGGTAAAATCCGGGGAGTCCTTCATTTCTAAACACCTTCTTTGTGCAGTCAATGACTCCTGAATACTTAGCCTTAACGTTTCTTACTTGCCCTTGTTCTTGAAGCTTTGACCTCACAACCTGAAATGTTTAGTGTAAAGGATGACCTAGAAGTGAAAAGCAAAGGATAGAGGGGAAGGGAAAGTGACCTCGTGCGGGTATGTTGATACAGAGGCGATTACTTTAGATATTGAAGAGGCGAGGGCTACATTCCCCGGGCTCAACTTGTCCACACTTGTGTCACTTACTTTTGCCATGTATTGCTTGATTTTTTCATATACTGGAAACTGGATCGCAACATGACTAACTCCCACCAAAGAAGGTAAAACGCCACTGTTTCAATCAGCACAAAGCAAATAACAACCCAAATATTAATATAACTTTAGCTGTGGTTTCTTGAATATCAAGCTTCATTGGAGTTACTGACCTGTACAATCCTCTGAATCCTTCTTCCTTATAAATCTACTATAATTAAAAGGGGCAAATAAAGCCTCCTTACACTGCCACGTCCCCTATTATATTTAACCAATAAGGGACCTCCTTTCCGCCAGCTCTGCAAGTCTGCCTCTCGGATGGGCCTTACTTGTGTTTGGGTCTGAAATTTTTTTCTTCTCGACCCATTAGGATATAGGCCTTCTCCTTCTCTCCGGCGGCTGTGTTGTTCTTCCTCACCGATTCATCTAACTATATTAAAAGGGCTTATTCTAGAGTTTTTAAGCTATCCACGTCATTTATTATATTCAACCAATAGAAACATTTCATTATGACACGTCATCTTACTCTCTCTGCGTTTTCATTCGGGCCTACGGTTTCAGAAGGCAAAAGTTGTTTGATTGTTGGCCCATTAGCTGCTAGGTAAGACTCTTCCAGTTCCCAGCGGTTCCTGGACAGAGAGTCGCGTTACTCATCGTCTTCTCCATCCACCTTCCCTTTTCAATCTGCTCCCGCATGTGATGAAGTTTTCACGCCTTCAACTGCTATCAATCTTCAGAAGCTGAGACCATCTCTAAGCTCATGCAAACACTAACTTAGAGCTCCCCGGTATATTTTTCAAAAGAGTTTTCCATAGTCAATTGCAGCCATAACCTTCTTAGAGTCTTTTGTTTTATAAAGGCTTTTTTTTTTTTTTACTTTCTGCAGTTTCCTACGATGTCTTTTGAAAAAAGTGATTATAGCAAACAATATATCGATTTTTCAAGATGAAATTCTTGCTCTGAAGATGGGTCATCTTCCCATTGCTGCAGATCCTAAGCTCTTCAAGTATTTATCTGGTAAGAAGATATTATATGTGACATTTGATTCTTTATTTGTAAGCAATTATGTATATATATGTGTGTGTCTCTCAGCTAATATCTTTCTCTCTCTGACCATAGAGAACGACCAGCCAAATGAAAAGAACCCCATTGTTTTCAAACTCCTTGCAAAATGTGCCAGAGGGTAAAGGAGTTGATGTTACTATGCTTTAGTCTTTTTGATATGTTTTTGTTTTGTTTTTCCACTGCAGAGAAGTTTGTTGTTCTATCGTATAACGTATTGCGGATTACCTTGCGAATGATCACTGGATAAATCTTCATATTCATATACCAAGGAATGTGTTGAGTTGGGGATGGAGGAGGAGCAAGATTGTGTTTGAGCTTGGCCTATGGTCGGCTGAAATAATGTGCCTCCAGGTCTTAGTTTCATCTTGCAACTCTCTATGTATGAGAGACTATGAAGACAAAGATGTTTATCTTTTTCAATATGTTTAGTAATCTAATATTACTTTGCATATATCAGGAAGTTGGTAAATTTCAAGACTTGGAGGAAGAGTTAAAGCACAGGGGATATAGTGGCATCTGGAAGGTACGTAAAAATTTCTGAATTGGTTGAAAAAAAAAAATCTTTTAGGGGCTATCTATCTTTCTTTAGAATTGGCATCATACACATATTTTTTTGTGACAGTCCTGAATGAGTTTGACTCTCTTGGACTAAATATAAATGGTTTGTGTCAAGGTTTGATAATGAGGTTTAAAATGTGAGGATAACTCTGTTTTATACATAACTGTAGATGCGGATGGGTAATGCTGTTGACGGGTGTGCAGTCTTTTGGCGATCAAATAGGTTTGTTTGATTCCCTTATCCCTCCTCGTGAAGTATGTAATGTTGTTTGGGTTTCTCATTGTCACTGTATTAGATTCAAGTTGGTTCACGAGGAAAGCATCCAGTTCAATCAGCTTGGTCTCTGAGATAATGTTGCTCAGATATGTGTGCTTGAGCTAATATGGATACATTATGTTGATAGTGACTTTCGTACTTTCCCTAAATTAAAAACTTTACTCATGTAGGCGCTGCTGAATTCACATGCCAAAGAGAATGAGGCCTCTCCATCTGAAACCGCCAGCTCAAGCTCAAAATCGACCATGTCAGTGACAGAAATAGAGAAAGAGACTTCCAAGAGACAATGTCATTCGTATCAGGACTTGAGAAGTATTCAAAAAAGGCATAACTCAAGCCTTTCTTCGAGCAGCTAAAGGCTTCCATGACTGCTTCATCAAAGGTTGCTTCCACCAAATCGCACAAGACTATTCTTCTACAGCTAAATCAACCACTGGTAAGCTATCTGGTGCCATGACTTTCGTGGGTACAAGATTTAGCAAATCAGAAGAGGTACGAAAGAAACAACTTTGTGTTAACTGTATTATATGATTCCTTTTTTATTAAGAATTAAATACATTTCAATGTTTTTTCTTTGTAGATGAAGAGCAGACTACCCAAGAAAAACTGATGACGAGTCTGCAGATCCTAAGCTCTTCAAGTATTTATCTGGTAAGAAGATATTATATCTGACATTTGATTCTTTATCTGTAAGCAATTATATATATATATATATATATATATATATATATATATATATATATATATATATATATATGTGTGTGTGTGTGTGTGTGTGTCTCTCAGCTAATATGTTTCTCTCTCTGACCATAGAGAACGACCAGCCAAATGAAAAGAATATCATTGTTTTCAAACTCCTTGCAAAATGTGTCAGAGGGTGAAGGACGAACAAAGGTAATGTTACATTCTATCATGAAAGAATGTTGTTTTTCTTTCTCTCATGAAATAATGTTGTTTTTCTTTCTCTTTTGTCGTAGTTTTAACGAAGGAGTTGATGTGGCTATTAAATGAAAGTGAGTTGGTTAAAGAATCTCTTTCAACCTCAAAGCTAAAAAATTATAAATACTTTCAGCCGCAGCCAAGAGTTCTTCCCTGAACTTGCTGATAATCCTATCACGCCGAGCTATCATAACATATTGATATCAAAACTCGGCCCTGGTCAGGTACTATTTTTTCAACTTCTCAACTGCACAACTTCAGATGAACCAAACACTTGCATCCTCTTATGTAGGAGACTGAGCTCATCCGGTTAAGGGCATTGGTAAAACACATGCAAAGTGGTCTCCAGTAGCTACGGCTTGGTACCTGTTACCGAATGCTTCCTGATGTAAGAACAGCTTTACTCTTGCCTCATCCTAAAACACCTATGTTTTCATTATTAAAAATGCTTCCATTTTCAGATGTGATTGGGAAAATCCGTTATGTCCACACTCTGACCTGAACAACTCTGAAGCGACCACATGATTGCGGTCAGTCTCTCATTGAACCGTAAGACTTACGTACCAATATTTTAAAATGCTACCCATAAAGTTTTTTTTTTTAAATAAAACTAATTAATCTCCCATTCCAGTTCTGTTGTTGTTTCTCTATAAGACGACGCTGCTGCAAAGTTTAAGGGGATTTTTGACTACGGTTAATCCAAAAAATATTTGGAGTATGGTTCTGAATCTTTAAGAAGTAAACATGTATCTGGTACACTTTTCCTGCCAACTTAAATTCCTCAACCTGTCATATTTTAGTTTGTAACATAATCTAAGAAACACTTGGGCTTATGTAGGAAATCTCTTTCTTAACTCAACCCAATCGACCCATTTTTACTTTGACAACACTATCCTTGTGTTCAAAGATTATATAAACAGGTAAGTCAACCATGTAACNATCTGGTACACTTTTCCTGCCAACTTAAATTCCTCAACCTGTCATATTTTAGTTTGTAACATAATCTAAGAAACACTTGGGCTTATGTAGGAAATCTCTTTCTTAACTCAACCCAATCGACCCATTTTTACTTTGACAACACTATCCTTGTGTTCAAAGATTATATAAACAGGTAAGTCAACCATGTAACACCCATTTTTTAAAAAAACGTAGTACTCGTATGTTGTTTCAAAATAGAATTAATTAAGGTTATCACTGTTTTCCTCCTCAAGACAAATGTAGCTGATTTTGTTTGTAGGTCTCCTCCAACGAAATGGCTGGTCCTTTGTTTCGAGCACCAGTTGCTGCAGGAAGCTTAGAAAATCTTACACTTCCTTTCCTTCCAACCGATATGTTTCTTCAAGTGACAGGAGTTGGTGAAGCAAATCTGCGTTCTGCAGCCGTCAACCCCACTTAGCTTTATTTTAAACTTTAGTTGTCCCTTTAAACTATTTTTATTGGTGTAAGAATTACTACGACTTTAAATAATAACGGGAGCATTGAGGTGTTTTATTTATTTACCAATGTCCCCAACTTTATAAATCAGTGAAGTTTTACGTCAACAATACATAAACATAGGTCATGTAAACACTAATTTCTTACCATCTCTGACTTAACAGCCCGATATAAAAAGACATTTAAACATTTTCTATTTAAAATTTCTGTAATAGAAACAATTGCAGTTACTATGCAATATTTAAAATAACTTTCCCAATGCCCAAAAAACCCAAAAAAATAAACTAACCTTAACACAAAACCTCTAATAAAATTCTTTTAATATATTAACACAACAAAAATATAACAGTACCTTTAGGATAAACTCATAAACTGGTCAGAAACATAATCAGGATTGTTGTTGTTCCATAGGAGGTGATGTATCAGTTTTTTTTTTTTTTTTGACTGAAGAAACATAATCAGTTCTAGCCACATAAAGCTACTTACGGTATTCCCAAAAGAAAAATCCACCGAAAACATATATACAAATCTATTTGCGTCTACTGCATAGTTTTAATAACTACTTCACAAACTACAATAACTCTTTAGAAACTTACCGTAAACAAAGTCAGTATGAGACTGGTTTTTGATTTATTAGAAAAAATCTCAATCATAAAAGTTATGTACAACTTTTAAAGTAAATGAGTATAAAGTATTAATTTTTCGAGATAAACTCGCCCACTTAAAATGAATAAGGTATTATTTCACAACTTTAAAAAGAAAATCCAAGGATCAACTTTTGAGGTTCTCAAGTATTGGAAATTTTCTTAAATTTACATTTAATACTAATATTATAACATACATATTGTATCCATCATTCAATTTAGTTATCACATTCGCACACAACAAATTAAAATTTATTAAGTATACAAAAATATTCAGCGAAAAATTAGTTAAACATCAGATATTTAAACAGAACAAATAAATTATATTTTACAACGATTTTAAATTTAAAACTATTAAACATCAAAAATATCCGTCCTAAAAAAACTATTTCAAGGAAAACTAGCAAAACAAACAAACAAAAAATTATTTTCCAACAAATTTTCATTTGAAAAAAATTAACACCCAAAATTTCCGCGCGTAGCGCGGACAACGGATCTAGTCTTCTTTAAACGCTCTTAATCCTCTCTTTCAAATCGGTTTCGAAACCGATCTCTCCCACGATTTTGTAATTCAATTCTACTCATTCAATTGTTTCTTTCTTCTTGGCCTCGATTCTTTTATAAATCCCAACCCACTTCCAAAGCCTTCATGTTAAAGAGACAAATGGTACGAATACTTATATGAGTTTGGCATAAACATTCACGGTGAGTAAATCTGATTTCTCTGAGTGAAATGTTCTGTCTTGAATTATTATGATTTTGTTGTTGTTGAAGGATGATATCTTATTTTATTTGCGGTATGTGTTTAAACAGATGCAAACTGTTTGTATCCAGTAATTCATCGATGGCTTACACTCTCAACTAGAGTAATATTTCCGAGTTTTATTATTGATCTTGCTTTCAGTAGATCATATGATTTTTCTGGGAGATGATGAGTTTTATATGTCTTTTTTATATGACACAGGCAAGGAAGGATCTCAATTACAAGGTATATTCAGTTAGTTATTCAATCTACAAGTTGTGAGAAAACCATTTTGTTTCTGAAACTGTTCAGATTTGTTTTCCAGTTTCACACAACAATATTGAGAGACGATTTCCCGTTGATACAGATGGAGTTACATGATGTTCTTGATATTGTTAGAAAGCTGACGTTCCCAGTTTTCTATAGATACTAAGAACGCTCAATTACGAGGTAAACTCCATTAATTATTTGAGTTACAGTTGTTAGAAAATCAGCCTGTTTCTGAAATCTACCCAGATCTGTTTTTCAAGTTCACAGAGCCATATTGGGAGACGCGTTTCCGTCGATACAGAAGGATATAGGTGGTAAGATTGTTATTGTTGGAAAGCTGACGTTCCCAGCTTTCTATAGCCACCAATAACACTCAGTTACAAGTTATACTCCGTCAGTTATTAGATCGTCAAGTTGGGGAAAAACCACAGTTTTCTGAATCCAGAAATACTGTCTGGAGAGCAAGAGCTGGAAGCAGTTCATGGGTCTTGGATTCTACTGCAGAATGCCGAATTCTAGACTTGATGCAATCAATTTGTGAGTTTGGTATTTTGTTTTAGTTTCATTCGTCTTATTACCTTTAATGTTTTTGTACTTTGTTATGTAGATGTAAGGAGAGAAGTGGAGATATTGAGAGCTTTGTCTGGTCATGATATAACCTTCCTTATTTCTATGATGCATATAAGGATCATAATAATGTCATAGAGATGTAGTGAAAATGCAAGTGATTTGTTGTTTTAGGCTATGGGAACGAAGAGAGCTCTGGATATAGTACTTATAAGGTAAGGGAACAATACACTTCAGACGTAGGATTGTTTGTTGTAAACTGAACTTGGTGGTGTGTTTTATGTGTAGAGGTGGGAAGTATACGGAAGAAGATGCAAAGATGGTTACACCGAGATCTCAAACCCAAGGTGATTAAAAGAGTCTTTACTTTTGCTGATATATTTGATGGTTTATCACCATCTTATCAAATTTTTATTTAACATTGTTTGCAACAGAATTTTCTGTTTACCTCAAAAGAAGACACCTGTTAGTTTAAGGCAATACATTTTAGCTTTTCAGACTACAGTGAGGTAATAATCAAGATATAAAGACTGGGTTTTAAGTAAGAGACAAGTTCTTATAGGGATATATCACTATCTCTCTATGCGGGATGATTAAACCAAGTTAAAGAATTTAGATTAACTGTTGATTAAGCTTTGTCCAGTTTATGTTGGATTACCTTCCGATCCTCTACGTAGGCTTAGATTAATGTTTTAAACTGCTGACACGCTCTATTTATCTCAGGTCTGTGCTCTTCTTTTTGGAGGAGGATACGCAAAGAAGGTTGTTGTACCCATTCGACAAATCCTTCCAATTTTTACGTAGGTTTCTTCCTATAAGATACAACTACTTTCCCTAAAGTGAAGCTTGGTTTCCATGAATACGAACAAGGCTTATGAATTCATGTAAGTTTCATATCTTCCACTCTCACTCTATTTTCAATATTGGTTGGCCAAACTTGAGGATGCTCCAATTTAGAGACGGTCATGTGACTAGAGATTCAAATTTAGTTTCATTTTAGCTCAGTTTAGTTGACCTTTTGATAATAAGATTTTTCTTGCTTAAATTGAAGCGTATATAATCTTTCTTTTTCCTACAAGGAAGAGGATATTCAACATCTTTGTGCAAATGAATATGTTGGGAAGTCAGCTTCTTATTTTCGCGACAAGACCGAGCATCCATGTTTATCCCGAGGGTAATGGTTGAAAGGGACGAAACATGAGATCTGCTTCGGATGATATGATTAGGACAGTGAGCATCTGAATCCAGACAACATTCAGTAAAAGCTTGACCTCCCAAAGGCAATGATAACGGTCATGCCGCCATGATGGGTTACGATGAGGCTAGCAAAATCGTCTGTGCAAGAGGAAAGTAGGCAACTGTGTTTCTGACAGTCCCCTTTGAGTGACAAGCCTAGAACCCGTAGGTCAGTGTCATTCAAATGTCATGTGTTCTTTTGTTTATAGATATGATGACATAGTAACTTATGCTTTCTACAAGAGAGGGATAGAAGTAACAGCATGAGCCATTGCCCATCGCAGAGAGTAAGACGAGATACTAGAGGATCCTATGACAACACAAGACGAGGTCAGGAGAGATATTGATGGTATATATAATAGAGAAGGTGACTATGACTGGGAAGCTATGAGTATAAAGATCATGGACTGGTAAAACGAGTAAATATTTGTAGTAGAGAAACTAAGAATTGTATTAACCTAGAACCATGCATATTCAATAAGACAATAAATAATAGCTAGGAGCATTTATTCTATTGCTATTTAACGATTTTCTTTGTATTTGTTCATTTTTATTTTATATATGATTTTCACCGTACTATATCTTATTTTAATTCATTTCTTTTTTGTTAGTCCATTTTTTGTAAGCTAAATATTACTTAACTTTAATAATTTAATTCAATAATTTTAGTATTTAGTGAACACATGTCGTACATCACTATATCAATTTATATTTGTTTGTTTTGTAAAATTTTCATAAAACTTTATTTGTAGATTATTTTTTTTATAATCTGTATTTTATTTATTTGAAAATCAATACTATTAAAACTAAAGGATCTTTTTTGAGGTCA
The DNA here is from genome assembly GCA_932364175.1 of Eruca vesicaria subsp. sativa. Taxonomy (NCBI): domain Eukaryota; kingdom Viridiplantae; phylum Streptophyta; class Magnoliopsida; order Brassicales; family Brassicaceae; genus Eruca; species Eruca vesicaria. The sequence goes on along the minus strand of CAKOAT010255154.1, from coordinate 199,072 downwards.
CCTTGAAGAATTAAATTATTTACAATCCCATGATACTGGAAAATTTTTTATCAATGGTTTTAATTATGTTTATTATTCTACAAAATCTTTGAATTCCAATTAACAATACATTTCTTTATTTTGTTTCCCTTTGAAATAAATTATTAAATCCATAAAATAACTCTCTACTAGAGTTTGGTCAGTATATTGTGCAGGTATTTTTTATTGTATAAATGTTTAACTTTGATATTATCATAAATACTTTAGATATTATATTTATATTTTAGTGGTATATATTGTGTAACTTCTTAATTTTATTGCTTAAGTTTCTTATTTCATTTAATATATAATAATTTATTTTTCTTTTGATTAGCATGTATTTTGCTTTTATTTTTGCTTGTGAAATAAATATATTGTGAGTTACCGAGTGTTTCGTCTTTCTTTATACGAAGGAAAATCTAGACTTTTCACATCCTACCAAGGAAACAATTCTACTCCATCGACCCTAACCTAACATGTTTGTGCCTCAAATTTCATTCCTAACCTATGACAAACGTCTACAGAGAGGTAGACAGTTGTTCTATAGAACTATTCCGATCATCGGGGGTTACAATCTCCGTCATCGTGTTGATGAAACCGCTAAAACTTAATTTAATATACATACTTATTTTATAATCAATTAAACAGAGACATATTTAATAGTAAAAAAATAATTAATTTCAACCAAACAACCCGGGCGTAGCCCGGGAAACGAATCTAGTTCTACTAAATGCAGACAATATGCTTTTATAAGGTACAACATCTGGTCTCATTCCTTGTGTCTGAAAAATAGGAAAGACATTTAGAGACTCACATAGATGGAACTGAAACCAAACCAACAAAAACATACCATTAATCTTGTTTTGACAACCCAAAGTGGGTTAGTTGCAATAGATGTTGAAGCTCCAGCACCAGCAGCAGCTACCATGTTCGCCCCAATACTTAGATTTCCATCTATCACGAGAATATTAACAACATTAAAGAAAATTAAAAAAAAACTAAGAAAAAAAAATTGTGATGCATTGAGTAGTATATATATACCATTTGACTGGAGAAGATCCTTTAACTTTCCATAAACAGAGAAGTACACCTGCGGAAAGACATGAAGATCTCTTATGCCATTTGAATGATCATAAGTAACAAAGAGAGTAAGTTCTAATCAAGTGGAAACTCACAGCCCAATTTGGAAGGAGAGCTATGATGGTTGGTGAAAGGCCTCTAAACATTCCCCTAACACCTTCTTTCTTTAGTATATTCCCTAGGCTTGTAACGATCACACTACCTGACAAATTTATTCAAATGATGATCAAGAGTATTTATTACCCATCTCATATATCCTCAAAAGGAAAACATCTAATTTTCTTTATACCTCTTTGAGTTTCTGGAAGGCCAAGAACCTGTAACCTTGTCTTGATTACATCCAATGGGCAAACAAAAGTCGCAGCGATTGCACCTAAGAAAGTTACCAAATCAAACTAAGAATCAAGATACAACCTAAAGAAAAAGAACAGCACACATCAGATCATTCGAAAACTGACCAGCGGCGGCTCCAGCACCAGCGTTGCAGATGGCATCTCTAATGCTTTTGGAATCAACGGCAGAGCTCTCAGCTTCTTTCCTCATTTTCCGCAAAGTACACGGAAATAAACCAAAATGATGCACTCAACGAGTCTTGAATCTATCGATTTGTATATAGTACAACCGTTAATACTCGTAGTTGCATTATAATATGATTCAAGAAAACAGTGAATGAGAGTCTCTCGCCTCTGCTACAGTTTATTACCATCTTTTCCACTCGGCGGCAAATTGTCTGGCGTTTACAACCCACGTGGTGCTCTCCATATGCTGCAACGTTGATGATGGTGCACTTGCTTTTGACTATTTTTTGTTAAATGGACTATATTAGATATTCCCTTCAAAATGATCCATATTGTAAAAAATTTCTTTGTTTTAAAAAGATCAATTTTTACATTTCTAATATATGTAATAATGATAATTAGTAAATTTCAAAAAAAATTAATTGTTTTTATTAAATTTTGATTGACTATTATGGAAAATAGTTAAACAACAAAAAATATATACTTATAATACAAATTTAAGAAGTTTTCTTAATATTTGTGATAATTCTAAAACATCCATCTTATTGAAACAAAGAGAATATTAAAAAATGTTTTGTTCACATTTCATCATGAAGTAAATATTTCTATCTACTACCTTTTTACATAGAACTACTCATATCATAACAAACATTTTTGTTATCCTAATTTATAAATCACAATCCCAAATCAATAATTTTTCCCTATAAAAATGAAAATTTTCCCAAAATAACATTTTTAAAAAGTTTAATTAGAAAACACAACCAATTAATCAAAAATTCTAAAAGAATACTCATTTATCTTCAAACATTCTTGTTATCTCAATTTATGAATCATAATCAAAAATCCATAATTTTTCCTTATAAAATGAAAACTTTTTCAAAAATAGCATTTAAAAAAAATTATCTAGAAAATACAACCAGTTGATCAAAAATTCTAGAAGAATACTCACCAATCAACAAACATTCTTGCTTTCTCAATTTATAAACAATTTATAAGGAATACTAATCTATCAACAAAAATTATTATTATCTTAATTTATAAATCAGAATCCCAAATCTATAAATTTTTCCTATAAAAATGAAAACTTTCCCAAAATAACATTTTTTAAAAATTTATTTAAAAATACAACCTATTGATAAAAATTTCTAAAAGAATACTCATCCATCAACAAAAAATATTGTTATCTCAATTTATAACTCACAATTATTTTTTCCATATTAATATAAAAAAACTTTCCCAAAATAGTATTTTTCAAAAGTTTATTTAGAAAATACAACAAATTTATCTAAATTTTTAAAAGAATACTCATCTATCAAAAAAATTCTTTGTATCTCAGTTTATAGATCACAATCTCAAATAATTTTCCCTATAAAAATGAAAACTTTCCCAAACTAGTATTTTAAATCCTCCATATTTATTTATTGGTCTATGAAATTAATAGATCATATATGTACATGAGATTTTTCAAGGAAACACTTTATTTGTGTCATATTTTGAACGAAATATTTTTAACTTAATAGTATTTGTTAAATATTAACTTGTCGTAAATTAATTTATAGAGTTTCTAGTAAGTATGAAATTTCAGTTTATTGACGGTTGATATATATATTACTCAGTTTTGCGATTAGATTAATTTCTATATAGGATCGGGCAAACGATTTTCTCTCAGTGTAGGATAAATGATCATTTATGAACTGAAAAGAAGAATTAAAAGAATACAACATTACGTTGACAAATTGAAAAAAAAAAATATTTAAATGAGAGAGAACTATCAGAAATATAGAACAGTAGGTGCAAGCCTGAGCAACCTGCCGAGAGAAGTGGACAAGAACTTGCGAGCAAATAAATAACAAATATTCGTTTTCTCTCCATTGTGGTAACACTGCTTATTCTCATCACCGCCACTCCTCAGCTTCGCCAAGAACTCTTGCGTCACCTCGTATCTGATAAACCGGTTTGGGTGGGGTCCACCTTTCGACCAGTCGACCCACGTGAGAGTCCTGTTCGAGTTGCGACGACCAAGCTTCGGTTTGATGTTGAGGAGTGTAGGGATGTAGTGCTCGTCTGTGTAGCAACCGTTGCGGCAATAACGGTAAAAGAGAGGCCAATAAATTTTGTCGGAAATGATTTCGAGGGCCATGGCACGGTCCAGCTCGAACCACTGGGAGCCTTTGCGCCAGTGTCGTAGCTTAATACGTGGCTTCATTTCAGAGCTGTACCGGCCACGTCCAACGCCACCGAGTTGATCGTAGGACTCGACGTGAGTTTGAGTTGATTTAGTGATGTAAGAGTAAACGGTGGTGAAGTTGAAGAGAGGGATGCATGATTCGGAGAGAAGAAGGAAACGCTCGTTGTTGATGTCTAATAATGCGTTTGCTAGTAACCTACGTTCTGCTTCCACCATATTCACCCATCCCCAATCCACTCTCTGCATATTATCAATAAACAATTCAAAATTATGTTGCAAGACCTATAAAATCATATGAAACATAATAAAATTTATCAAAAAATAAGTTAATCTATTGTGGTCTATTGATTTGAATTAGAAGTCCATAAACAAAAGTATAAATTTAAATTAGAGTGTTCTAGGGGTATTCACTTCTGATGTCAGTCCTTTTTTTTTTTAATTTACAGTTTTAGCTACTATATCATAATCATATCTACTCTACTTTGATTTAGTTTGAGTAACTTTTTGTTTTGAACTCTTTGATTTTGTAATTGAAAGTGCTATATGTAGCTAGCTCTTTATAAAAAAAAATTAGTTTATTTGATACATATTAGATTTACTAAAACAAAAAATATTATTAATAATATTATTTAATTTTAACTAAATAATCTTTTAGCATAAAAGCAAAAAAAAACAAATTAAATCTCTAAAAGGGAAATAATAATCAGCTATTTTTTTTATTTTAAAACAAACAAATTAGTGAACTAAACATATTGTAATTAACAAAGTTATATAAAAAAACGCAACATATATACACACAATTGTTTATATCATATAATTTACATGTAACTACAGTATTATATCTTATTTCTATTTTTAAAAAAATATATTTTTTTTCATTTAGTTTGATTCTTCTACAATGCGTTTATTTTAAATAACATCTACCTAAAGTTTATGTTTTTGGTTAATTTTAAAACAATTTATTTGGTTAATACTGCCTTAATATTTTCTTTCTTTTCTTTCTTAAGTATAGATAGTTTTACTTATATGTTTCAGACAAAATAATGTCTCAAGTACATTGCAATGATATCTAATAAAGTGCAATATGTCAAAGTTAGATCGAGTATCAAAGTTAGACACGAGTTTTTACGAATTCTATTCAATTTTAGCTATACATCAGATTCAAGTATCAGAAGTTTCTAAATATCCGACCAAGTAGATCCCTAAAATAAAATTCAATATTCAAATGACCGCGTGTAATAGTGGACCAAGAAAGAAAAGAGTCGCTGTTGATTGAGTTGAGCTGGTATCGAATTCTAAATTGTTTACCACCTTTTTGTCAATGTTTCCTTCTAAAAGAGCCACATTAGTCTCCCTCAACAGAATCATAACAGAAGAGAAGATTGATGATTTTACCAAAAAAAAAGAGAAGATTGATGAATCTTAAATTTGAGAAAGTTATGGAAAAAATTAATTGGGATCTAGTTTTCATTTAAGACAGATACGTTTGTGCCAACTAAGTTTAGATTAAGACTAATAATAAGACCCCTCTTCTTTTATGCCTGGAAAAAACGTTTAAGTTCACTAATGAAGGAAGTTAGAAACCATGCAATAATTGACCCCCAAATAAAACAAAAAGAAAACCATGCAATGTATAGTATTATATAAGATATGATGCCACTGGCACCGACGACGGACCATAAACAACTGCTTGATAAAGGTATATTAATTTATTCAACAAAAGTAACCGTGTTATGCAAGATAATCTACATTCCCTTCACAAACTCTTATGAATTTTGACATCTTCAGTATTATATTTTTGTTTATTTTTTATAAGAGCGCGCACACAGTTTTTTTCATACTTAGAGTGTAATATTTTTGGTTATTCATTTAATTTCCAGAATTTTGATATCAGTTTGATATCTATTCTTACCTTTGTGATATCAATTTGACAGCTTACTATCATTTTGAAACTAATGTCATTTTGGTGATTTGATAAGCATTTAATACGTTTTTTTTTGTCCAAACGTAATTTCACTTAAAAATGAAAATCAGAAGACAAAAAAATATAAATCAAAGTGTGTAAGGAAGCTGACCTTGCTTGGAATATGCCGGCCATAGAAGACGGAACCTTCAGGATCTGTCTGGTTATAAGAAGGATAGGAGTGAACGTAAATATTGAACAAACCCTCGTGCCCTCGAAAGAATCTCTCCCATAACGGAGCAAGAGGTAAATGACCTTTTGTCATGAACATGAAAGCAACCTTTGGTGTTCTAGGGAAAGGATAATTCTTGATCTTAGGGCTCATTGAAGCTCTCCAAAGAAGCTCTTCGTCTTCCATGTCGTGCATGACCTTCTCCGGGGGCCTCAGAAACTGTTCTAACCCAATGTGCCGTGGCTCATAAGGAGGAGGAGGAGTAGGAGTAGGAGGAGGAGGAGAAGAAGGAATAGAGGAGACGAGTAAGAGCTCTGAGATGCGTTGGATGTTGGGTGAAGATGTTGAAGATATGTCATTTAGAGAGGAATGGAGAAGGATACCGATGATTATGCCGCAACATAGAATTAGGGAATAAGAAAGGAGATTAAGGAAATGTTGGTGTTGAGCATTGAGAAGCTTTGCTACTAGAGATGGTGATGAAGAAGACAATGATGAGTTTTTTTGCTCTTTTTGGTTCTTCATCGAGAGAGAGAGAAACAGTGAATTTTGTTTATGTTGTTGTTTAAAATAGCAGTGAAGAGATCTCCAAAGTTTGAATGGAGAAGAAGAGACAAGTTCTTTGCTTTAAGGACAAGAGATACGTGACCGCTTTTACAAGTGGAGAATTCTATTTATATTATTCTTTGTTGTGTATTTCGTGTACTGTATTTGTCAAGATAGAAAATTTATCGGTTGAAAATATGAAATTTGCTTCCAAAAATAAAGATTTCATATACTATAGATATTAACTAGTAAGGGAAGAATCTGTTAGACACTGATTTCGGCAGATCTTTAACGGGTGGTTATATGGCATGGTATCATCGTAATATTAAATTACCTAATTAATAGAATAATTAGCAATATATTCAGCGAAATAATTGATATTAGAATTTGATCCACATTTTCATAAAGGTAAATTATTTTTCTTTACAAAAATTTATATAGTAAAAACTAAAATTTTACAATATTATGTATTTTAAATTTAATACAAGTTTATTTAAATTTGTGTATATTATTTTAAATTAGTTGATTTTTTTAGTTAATTTGATTTTAAGAAAAATCATAATCACTATTTCATATAAAATGTAATTTTAAATGTATTATTTTAAATTAGTTGTAATTTTGAATTTAAAAACAAATTCTAATCACTGTTTCATATAAAATCTTAATTTTAGATGAAAATAAATCTGAGAAATCTCATTTTTAGTTTTATTAAATATGTATAATTTTAATAGTATTAATTTTCTTGGACGATTCTTTATTGATATTTGCTTACTGTCATACTTTTTTTTTGACGAAAGCTTACTGTCATACTTTTAAAGTGTAAATAGTAAATACTAACTACTAACTGTAGAATGTTTTTTCAACAACCAAAAAAAAACTGAAGGATCTGTTAGAAATTGTTTTTGGCAGGCTTTTAACGGGTGAATAAATGGTGGTTTAATTCGAATTGGCTAATAATTTAATAAAGATATAAGTTACTAGGATACTCAATGTGCCCAATGTAAGAATTTGGTACCTGAATGCTCCGGATTTGTGAAGAACAATTAAATAGCTTATTATCGGGGAAGTTTATTCGCATATCAACTAGAATCACAAACATTTTGTCTTTGTTACTCATCTTTCCTTCGTCTAATCTGACGATTTTCAACTGACTTGTATATTATATACATTAGTCCTATTATATACATAGCTAAACGGTATGAAAATACTTCATGACTTCCGGGAACGATGCACGTGTTGCATAGTTATCGTTTCTTCGCCCTACATCTTCAAACAATGTGCACCAACTTTACAAATAAATTTGACCATCTAAATCTCAAGAGAAGTATTTTTACCCCTTTTTCCCACGTTTTTCCCTCTATGATTTTTCCTACATGTTTTATCCATTTAGTGACTGCCTGCATTTTCGTTATTCCTTTTAAAAACAATATTATGTCTTTGCAAAAAAAAAAGTATGTTCTTCCCTCTACTCCTATTTTCTGATTTCATCGTAACTTTTAGCAAGTGATAAATCCTATTTTATATATAAATACTAATACTTACATTAATTATAGTCCATATGTAGATATCTACTAATACATAGATTTATTAAATGTTTGTAAAATTAGTAACTAGTAAATAATCTTGTAGTTTTTTCAAATTTTAGAGTTCAATTTTTTTTTTTGTCAAAGATTGGACCACTTTTTATTTATGTGCGTGTGTCATCCATGCATAAAACCCATGCTAATTTTCTTTATATCTTTCCAATTTTATCGGATGGCCTCATACCTAAATGGAAAAATAAGAGTTCAATTTGTGTGTTGTCGGTATGAATGTACATTTAGGTGGTGTGTTTATTATAATTTTTATCCTATAAAATTGTTCTAACTACAAAATAATTTATATTTTAAATTTCTAATATATGTAATTAATTATATTGGACAGCAAAAATACTATTTATAATTGTGTTTCTTTTGGGGTAAAACATACAAAGGGTGAAAAGTTTATTTACTTAATCTTTTAATCATGTCAATTTAATATTAATGATTATATGTTATTGATGCCCAATATAAGTTTTTATCCTCCCATGATGGTAATTCTTTTTTTTATCTAGATATACTGGTATACAGATTTTTAAAATAATTATTCTTGTTTAAATAATTTGATCCGGCAAGGCTCATTCGCTTTGAAAAATAGATTTTCATCCACATGGTTCTAATGTCTACATTTTCGTATGTTAGACTTAAGTCACTTAACACGTAACCATGTGAAATAACTTATATGTAAATGTGAGTTACATGAGACTAAAGTTATAGGTAATTTCCAAGCTAAACTGTTTAATTCATCTTCATTTGAAAAAGCAAACAGTATTTCTACCTTCATTTTTATATTAAAACCAGAAGATCGTTTCTTCAAGTAATCTCTTGATTTACTGTTCTAGAATGAATTCTTACTTCATGATTTGATGTTTTTTTTTTGTTTTTTACACTTTTTAGATAAGAGTCATTTCTTATATCTCTTATTGATGAATCAGTCCTCAATTTTTTTAATTAAAAACTAAAAAATGTATCTTAAACAAAACTAAGAACCCTACCTAAAAACCTCTCAATAATCATATTGAAAGAACTTTATAAGAGTTGGTATTGATGCCAAAAAAAAGAGAGTTGGTATCACGTCTATGAATTGCGTACTATAAAAGTCGGGTAAATGAAATTCACATCTTTAGACTATAAACTTTAAAATTTAGTTGTTTGTTAATACCAGTCAGAACAATCCTGCTTTTATGGCCCAAGTCACTTTCACCATTGTCAAGAACTCACTTTCAATATCTATAAGCAATCCCAATTCAGGATTAACTTATATGTACTGCTAACTTCCATTTGTCTAAAATAGATTACAGTCTCATTTTTATTTATACAATTGCAATCGCCAAACAAATTAAACTTGGACATTTTAAGAATGTGTTGTTGACGATTACCAGAAAATAATATCTTCGGGAAAGATTATTGAATACATATACATCAATCATAGTATCTTATGTATGACCAAAGAAGAAAGAAAGCAATCAATCATGTACATAGAGGACACGTAAAAGCAATAAATTTAAATAATAACTGTTAGTTACAAAAATGAAAAGAAATTGAACAACTATATCGAAACTACAAGTAAAACATTCAAATCACAATTGAAAATACATATCTGCTTATAGCAACGAAAGATGGTTTGGGAAGACGAAATGAAAAATGCAAAGATTGAATAATTTTAGAACTTTGATGTACTTTAGAACTTCGTTGCGTGAGTTTATTTATATAAGTAGCTGTTAATTAGAATATTTTCATATCATATCATGTTAAATGTTCTGAGCGTCCAATTTAAAACCAGATGATATAAAAATTAGCTCAAATCTTTTATAATATTAACTATGTCTCATTAAAACTTTCGATGTGAGATATTATATTATTATATATTTTTAGATTAAGCTTATGGCTCATTAATATTTACGTCATTTCAATAATTTTGTAGACTATTATTATCGGGTCTTAGAGTACAAACCGATTTTAGACTAAATTATAAGAGTACAGATCAATGTAGTAAAAATTTTATTAGATAGGTTTATGAGCTCTAGTAACATGCGCAAGTGCTAGAGAATTGATCATATTTCCATTGAACGTAAGAGACTAATATCTATTGATGCTTATCGTAATTAGACAAGTAATATATTTATCCTATAAAGATTCCGACCAGAAAAAAAAAAACTTATCCTATAAAGATCGGATATGAAGATATCCTAACTAACAGTAGCTTCAAGATTTTGGTGAAACTGTGAATATTAAAATGCTGTGGAGATTACAGTTGAAATTTGCTTGGTTATTCACAAATACCTAAAAACTTACTCCATTTTGTGTGTAATTTTTGTTTATGTCATAATCATTCATGCCACAAAGATCTTTAGTTTTACTTGCTCATCTCCACTTCTTCACCTCATTCCAACTAAAAGTTAAGATCCATCCATCCACTCCTAACCTCTTTAAATTAAAAAAAAAAAAAAAAATCTCTTATGCATGTATTACTTAGTCGGAGATGCCCACACAAAAGAACCGAAACACATCATCATTGTCATTATTTCTAGTAATAAAGCTTCTCAATCTATTGCTCCACCATTTCCTCGATCTCCTATTCTATTTTTTCCTCCTCTGCGTGGGCGTGGTAGTTGGAATCATTGTTCATTCTTCTTTAGAAACATCCTTTCTGCCTTATTATCCAACCGTTCAAAGTGTATCCCAACTCGTCTTCGTTACATCTCCTCCTACCCCTACTTCTCCTTCTCCTTTGCCTCAGAACCACGAGCTCGAAATGCTCATGAGGCCACCGAAGAATATCATGCACAGTATGGAAGACAACGAGCTCTTTTGGAAAGCTTCAATGGATCCCAAGATCAGGAGTTACCCTTTCTCTCGAACCCCGAAGGTTGCTTTCATGTTCTTGACAAGGGGACCTTTACCTCTGGCTCCTCTATGGGAAAGGTTCTTTCGAGGGTATAGGGATCTTTTCACCATCTATATTCACACCGATCCGTCTTACAACGAGTCCATGCCCCAAGGCTCGGTGTTTCACGGCCGCCGCATTCCAAGCAAGGTCAGCTTCTAACACTATCGTTTATTGTTTTCTTTTCTGTCTTTTCTCTTTTCCATTTTGGTTTGTTGCAATAACAGCTAGGTTTGGAGAAAAGAACTGGTGACAAATAAATGGAGTATATGAAATGATAGGAATTATTATTTATGAAATTTAATTAAATGGAATCGGCATTTCACTTGTTCCAAAAAAAAAAAATATATTTGGCATGATTTTACAAATGAAATTTAAAAAAAAATCTGGAATAATATGAAATGGTATGGAATAAAATGGAATACCCTTCCCATTTTTTCATTGTAACTAGTAAACTTTTTTTGGAATGTAAAAGAATAAACATTCATAAAGATTTTATTCCAAAAAATGCTTTCATCCAAGTAGTGTTTAACCCATTCACAAAAAGACCACAGTGACTTAAATAGGTCTACCACTCTACATATCTTTAACCGTGTTCATTTTTTATTTTTGAACAAAGGCTTGCAGCTTTAACCGTGTACTTAACTAACCACTAACCTAATTACCCCTCTGAAGTCTGAACTAAATAGGTTCAATTAGTATTAATTGGCTTCTATAATCTCAAAACAATTACACAACTGAAAAAACAATTACACAATTGATAAATACATAAATTGGTATCTAAGTCACAATCTGACGTCATTATGTATAAACGCAGAGAGTAGACTGGGCAGACGCAAACGTGGTAGAAGCAGAACGTAGGTTACTAGCAAACGCGTTATTAGACATCAACAACGAGCGTTTCCTTCTACTCTCCGAATCATGCATCCCTCTCTTCAACTTCACCACTATCTACTCTTACCTCATCAACTCCACTCAAACCCACGTAGACTCTTACGACCTCCCCTTCGGCCGCGTCCGCTACAAGCGCCGTATGTATCCACACGTCCACTTGCACCACTGGCGCAAAGGCTCTCAATGGTTCGAGCTAGACCGAACCACGGCCCTGGAGACCGTCTCCGACACATTCTACTGGCCCATCTTCAAGGCATACTCTCGCTGTCCCGATGAGCACTATATCCCCACGTTACTCAACTTGATACCAAGCCTTGGGTCGCGTAACTCAAACAGGACGCTGACGTGGACTGACTGGGGGAAGCATAGGGCCCATCCGAGATCGTTTGGTGGGCCGGAGGTGAATGTGGAGTTCTTGAAGTGGCTTAGGAAGAGTGGTGACAAAGAGTATTGTGAACACAATGGAGTGGATAAGACGAGGCCTTGTTTTCTGTTTGCTCGCAAGTTTTCGTCAACTGCTTTGGATAAGTTGCTCCAATTTGCATCAATAGTTATGTATTTCTGATCACTAGTTTTCTCTCTTCCATTTTTCTTAATTTGTATAGGTGTGCAAAGTTCTTATACTTGGATATATATATATATATATATATACTAGGATAAGACCCGCGCCTTGCGCGGGATGAATCTATTATTTTTATTATGTTTTTAAAAATGAAACAATAGTTCGGTTTCATTCGGATTAGAGGTGTTCAATCCGGATATCGGGTTTCGGTTCGGCTTGATTTTTTGGTATTTCGATCATTAAAATATAATTACTATTCTAAATCTATATGTACTTCAGTTTGATTTGGTTTATATACCATCGGTTTTCAGTTTATTCAATTTTATACCAAAAAACATAATTATTTAGTTTGAGATCATATTATATATTATAAAAATATATATATATGATCATATTTAGAGTCATATTGTCACAGAATCATTTATTAAAAAATATTATATATTTAAATAAAAGAATAAAAAACAAAAAGGCTTCTATCCTCTAATAAAATAATCAAATCTAGAATTAATATCAAAACACTAAATTTTGAAAATAAAAATAAAAATAAAACAGAAGCATGAAAGAAAAGTTTTTATATTCTTCCATATTTAGTGTTCATCAAACCAATATGTCTTCGATTGAACACAACTCTGTTTTTTTTAAAGATAAAAAAAAAGTTGTAAAGAATTTCAACTAATTGTTGTCCATCAAATTTATAATCTTTACTTCAATTTAGTTACTGTTAAAAAAGCAAAAGATCAAAATAAGAAATCTTAGTTGTAATAAATTGTTAGCTATTTACAAATTATAATTATAGTTTAACTCATGTAACAAATAGATATTCATGTGTCGTTATAAATATATACATATTTACATGTTTCAGTTTAATCGATTATAAATCAAACCATATCCAAATCCTATGGTTTTTATAAAATCACATCCATTCGGTTTGTATGGTATATACCAAAAATAACCATATTATCGATTGTTAATATCTTTTAAAAATATAAAATTAAAAAAAGAACTAAGATATTTAAATCATTGATA
>CAKOAT010255154.1:54415-185541 GCA_932364175.1 Eruca vesicaria subsp. sativa | reverse complement strand
AATTGAAAATTTTGAAATTAAAATATCTATGTAATCTTATATGGTATATAGTTTAATCTGTATATATATATATATATATATATATATATATATATATATATATATATTTGTTTTATTATTGAATGATACTTTTTACTTATATGGTTTTAAAATCATGTATATCTTTTTATAATAAAATGTTAAACTATTGATCATTAATTTTTAACATAATAATTTTAATAGTTTAGTTATTTATTCTCGTTTCTTAAAATTCAAAATATAACCTATACGAAAAAATCTAAAGTTTCATTTTATAGCTAATTTGATTGTTTAATTTATTTTAATAATATAAAATTAAATAAAAATGATGGAGGATATATAAACTGTTATCAAATATTTATTATTAGAATCATTAAGTGTCATATATATATATTAGACATTTATGGTAATTCCGTAGGTTTTATTTATGGAAATAAAATAAAATAGTAATTATATCTTAGGGAACAATCATTAAGTGTCATATATATATATTAGTCATTTATGGTAATTCTGTAGGTTTTATTTATGGAAAGAAAATATCATATCATATCATTATATCATATAGTTTGACTAACTAATGTATCTAGCAACCTATAAAAATCCAATGTGTACTTACTTATTTTTCAATTGAATCTAATTGACTACCTAATTGAATGACACCTATGCATTGGGGCCTCTTTTAATTAATACAAAATTGAGGTTACATCTTTTCAAATGTTCCTCAATTAATATATAGGGGATATGTATTATCTGAAAGTTGCACCTTAATGTGTTTTCATATGGTTTTACAATTACTTTAATTTTTATAGATGTGCAAAGTTCTTATACTTTTTTTGTCTAAAAAAATTCTTATACTTGGAATTAGATGCGTCTGCCTAAACAATAATTTTGTATAGACACTTAATCATCTCATAGAGATTTCTTGAACATTCATAACATATATCCAAGTATCAAAGTTCTTATACTTGGATATGTTCAAGAAATCGCTATGAAATAACTAGGTGCCTATACAAAATTATTGTCTAGGTGAGCGCATATACCAATTAATTTTTGAATCATTAAATTGATTTTCAAAACAATAAATCAAGATCTTGTCGAGTAGGTAGGCGACTAAGCATCATTTGAAATGTATACAAATGCATCATTATTCATTCTTTTATCCCCTATATATTAATTGAGGAACATTTGAAAAGATGTAACCTCAATTTTGTATTAATTAAAAGAGGCCCCAATGCATAGGTGTCATTCAATTAGGTAGTCAATTAGATTCAATTGAAAGATAAGTAAGTCCACATTGGATTTTTATAGGTTGCTAGATACATTAGTTAGTCAAACTATATTATATAATGATATGATATGATATTTTCTTTCCATAAATAAAACCTACGGAATTACCATAAATGACTAATATATATATATGACACTTAATGATTGTTCCCTAAGATATAATTACTATTTTATTTTATTTCCATAAATAAAACCTACGGAATTACCATAAATGACTAATATATATATATGACACTTAATGATTCGAAAAAATCTAAAGTTTAATGATCAATAGTTTATGTTAAAAATTAATGATCAATAGTTTAACATTTTACTATAAAAAGATATACATGATTTTAAAACCATATAAGTAAAAAGTATCATTCAATAATAAAACAAATATATATATACATATACAGATTAAACTATATACCATATAAGATTACATAAATATTTTAATTTCAAAATTTTCAATAAATTTTTAAGAACATTTATAAATTATAAACTTATTAAATTTTTCACATTGAAATTTTTTGTTATCAATGATTTAAATATCTTAGTTCTTTTTTAATTTTATATTTTTAAAAGATATTAACAATCGATAATATGGTTATTTTTGGTATATACCATACAAACCGAATATATGTGATTTTATAAGAACCATAGGATTTGGATATGGTTTGATTTATAATCGATTAAACTGAAACATGTAAATATGTATATATTTATAACGACGTATGAATATCTATTTGTTACATGAGTTGAACTATAATTATAATTTGTAAATAGCTAACAATTTATTACAACTAAGACTTCTTATTTTGATCTTTTGTTTTTTTAACAGTAACTAAATTGAAGTAACGATTATAAATTTGATGGACAACAATTAGTTGAAATTCTTTACAACTTTTTTTTTATCTTTAAACAAACATAGTTGTGTTCAATCGAAGACATATTGGTTTGATGAACACTAAATATGGAAGAATATAAAAACTTTTCTTTCATGCTTTTGTTTTGTTTTTTATTTTTATTTTCAAAATTTAGTGTTTTGATATCAATTCTAGATTAGATCATTTTATTAGATGATAGAAGTTTTTTTTGTTTTTTATTATTTTATTTAAATATATATATATTTTTTAATAAATGACTCTGTGACAATATGACTCTAAATATGATCATATTATATATTTGTATAATATATAATATGATCTCAAACTAAATAATTATGTTTTTTGGTATAAAATTGAATAAACTGAAAACCGATAGTATATAAACCAAATCAAACTGAAGTACATAGATTTAGAATAGTAGTTATATTTTAATGATCGAAATACCAAAAAATCGAGCCGAACCGAAACCCGATATCCGGATTGAACACCTCTAATCCGAATGAAACCGAACTATTGTTTCATTTTTAAAAACATAATAAAAGTAATAGTTTCATCCCGCGCAAGGCGCGGGTCTTATCCTAGTATTTATTATTGACAGAATCTGTCATTGGAACACTTCTTCATGTCATCTTAGAGCAAATTCCATAGCTAGATACTAAAATATAAAAAAAATAGAAAAAATATAAGAGAGAAGTTTCTCAAAAAGAGATTTTCTTGAAGAGAAATTTTCATGAACATGTGTTGGCACTTTAGGTTGACCACGAGCGAAATGCTGAGTGAGTTTAGGGTTCATTTGTAATTTCCATAGGTATGTGGTAAATTTACAAAAAACCTTAAAATTCGAGGTCTTTTTAACAATTAATTTACGGGGAACCCTTGTTTCGTGTTCTTACACAATCTTCTTCTTCCTCCTCCTCTTCTCTGAATAGACGAGATTAGATCTTTCCCTCTGTCCCATCATCTCTTTTCGAATCGTGCAATTTCCTCGTTTTGTGATTGAAACATAGAAGATGAGTACGAAGAAGGTGGAAGGACCATCAGCTCCGGCGAATCGTCGTGACCCTTACGAGGTGCTCTCTGTTTCAAGAGACGCCACTGATCAAGAAATCAAATCCGCTTACAGAAAATTAGCTCTAAAGTAATCTCCTTTTCAATTCCCAGATTCATAAAGATCTCTTCTTTCGTCGTGAAATTGAATTGAATTGATTGTTTTGAATTGAATTGAATTGAATTAAATTGACTCTGTTACTGTGCTTAAGATCTCTCCTTTGTTTCATTGTATTGATTGGATTTTTCAATTAGGTATCATCCGGATAAGAATGCTAATAATCCAGAAGCTTCTGATCTTTTCAAGGAGGTTGCTTTCTCTTACAGTATCTTGTCTGATCCGGAGAAGAGAAGGCAATACGACAATGCAGGGTTTGAGGTGATGCTTATGTCTCTCTTACTTGTTATAAGAATGTGTATGAGGAGAGTATTGTAGCTTTTTCATGGTTTTATTAGGCTCTTGATGCTGATGGAATGGAAATGGAAGTAGACTTGTCTAACCTTGGAACTGTGAACACTATGTTTGCTGCATTGTTCAGGTGAAGTTTTATATCTTTTTTTTTTTTTAAAACAATCTACTTTGAATCTTTTCCTTTAATTTAATAAATTGTCAAAATTTGTCAGTAAACTAGGTGTGCCGATCAAGACTACTGTGTCTGCAAATGTTCTTGAAGAGGCTATGAATGGAACTGTTACTGTGAGGCCTCTTCCTATTGGTACATCTGTTAGCGGGAAGGTCTCAACTCTGATTCCATGATTCTCTTCTTACTTCATGTCACTTGTGTCTTTGGGGTTTGAAGTTATCTAATTTATCATATCAGGTTGACAAGCAATGCGCTCACTTTTTCGGAGTTACTATAAGTGAACAACAAGCTGAGTCAGGGGTTGTTGTTAGGGTAACTTCAACTGCACAAAGTAAATTCAAAGTATGCTTCCACTGCTCTTGTGATTTGTTTTCATCTAATGACCGCCATCACTAACTTTGATATCTGTTCCATCTCCTTCCAGTTACTGTATTTTGAGCAAGATTCGAGTGGCGGCTATGGATTGGCCTTACAGGTACCAAAAGAATATTTTTCTCATATTATTACTTTCTTACTGAAGTGTCCATAGATGAGAAAAACAGGCAGAGACAGTAGTCTTTAACAGCATCTGGATTATATTTGTTCTTGCAGGAAGAGAGTGAGAAAACAGGCAAGGTGACATCAGCTGGCATGTACTTCTTACATTTTCAAGTATACCGGATGGACTCAACAGTCAATGCGGTACGCAAGTTCTGAACCTTTAGGCGCTCATAGTTACCTGACCTCTTAGAATAGGCAGAGGTTTTAAAAGGAAATCCAAATTGTGGTTATGGTGCAGTTAGCTGCAGCCAAGGACCCTGAATCCGCTTTCTTCAAGCGACTGGAAGGTCTTCAACCGTGTGAGGTCTCGGAACTGAGAGCTGGCACTCATATATTTGCAGTTTACGGTATGTAATCATCACTCTTTTAACCAATAGCTGGGTCGTTTCTGAGACCTTTGTTACTACTTTTCAGGTGATAACTTCTTTAAGACGGCATCTTACACAATTGAGGCACTCTGTGCCAAGACCTATGAAGACACAACAGAGAAGTTGAAAGAGATTGAAGCTCAAATTTTAAGAAAGAGAAACGACTTGCGGCAGTTTGAAACTGAGTACCGAAAAGTAACTTTTTCCACTATTGAGAGCTCAGTTAGTATTTAGGTTAACATGTGTAAGCTGATGGTCTGCTATGTTTCTTTGCAGGCTTTGGCTCGCTTTCAAGAAGTTACCACCAGATACACTCAGGAGAAGCAAACTGTATGTTAATAAATATCTTATAGCTTTATTCTTTATCGCATTGGTATTTAAGTGTTTGATATGTCTTCTTTGGATGATACTGAAAGGTGGATGAACTGCTAAAGCAACGAGACTCAATTCATTCGTCCTTCTCTGTCGTGAAGACACCAAGCAGCAGCAACTTGAGCAACGGAAGTAGCAGCAAAGCTCAGGGAGATGAACCAAAAGGAGATGGTGATAGTGCTGGTGAAGAAGGTGGAGCAGAGAGTAGAGACAAATCGAAAAGGAAATGGTTCAACTTAAACATAAAAGGATCTGAAAAGAAGGTTGGTTGACACAAGATGGTGAATGTGTCGGTATCTCAAGTCTCATTGGTGTTTTTTCATTCGTTTGTGGGAACTGATCCGTTGTCACTGGTATCTTTTGTGCGATTATATATGTTCATTGGAATGATCCATAGGCTCTTTTAATGCGGAAGGATTGTTGTGGTCATAGAAAAGCTTTTCAAGTTGGGATATGCAATACTTCTTTATATTGTAAGGTTTTGAAGTTACGTATAGTTTCCTGAAAAGATATATACATATATATATATATATATATATAAAATACAAACTACTGACAAAAAATATACTACAAACTTCGGCAAATTCAAAAATGAGTTTATTATTAGATCATTATAAATAATAAAATATGGAGATATAGAGATATCGGGGTAAAATTAAAAAAATATTCATAACTTAGCTTCAAATGAACATAAAAACATTAATATTAACTAAATACAATATATATTAAACTAAGTATTAAAGTTAATTATTCGTAGTACCTAACTATTTTAGGTACTCAATTAATTTATTAGTGTGTTTTGGATATATATTAAAAATTAAGATTAGATATGGTATAAGTTTTTTTTGTAATTTGGAAGTTTCAAGGTTTTTTTGGGATAACCAGTTTAAGTTTGAGTATGATTCAGATAAAATCAATAATCTGAAATACTGTAAAACAAGATTTTTTCGATATTTATGTCGAACTCTGATCAATTTAGTTTTATTTTCGGGTTAAGTTCGGTTCAGAATTTTGGGTTCAATTTATTTGCAAAAGCCCTAGTAGAAAGGAAAGTCAGACTAATGTTTTATATGATTCTCTAGACTTTATTCTTTGTGTGTGCATGAAGTTAATTAGCTATTGCTTGCTTATTGAGAATATTTTGAAAGTTATTGTAATGTCAAATGACTAGAGCTCAACTAATCTCGTCAATATGTTGTAACTTGTAAGGATGGCATAAGAATCAGGGATTATTGAGTTACGTGATATTCAATAATATTTATATAGAAGGCCGACCAAAAATGAATCACTTTTTATATACTCTTGATGCCACTGGATTAACAACAATTTTGGATTTGATTGGTGTCATCAAGTTTTCTTTAATGGCATTAGAGGTTTTCAACTGGTAGTGGAAAAATAGAAGCAATATGTAACAAACCTAATATAGTATGACTAGCTATGCCTAAGCCTAAGCATCTTTAAACAAAAACTAAGCCTATTACCCTACAAACTATTTATAGATTTAGAACATGATTAATGCGGATCTTTTAAGATAAGATTCTTAGTGTAATACTAGCTTTTGACCCGCGCGCCCACGCGGGTGTTTATTTCTCATAATCATATGTTTTAAGCTTTTGAAAATACAATAAATTTAATTGTTTATGCTTTTTATGTTATAGATTCATATGTTATTTAGGATTGACATTGATATGTCTTGTTTAGGGGTATTTAATCCGGTAAAACCGAAACAATGAAAACCGAACCGAATCGAAATAGAAAAATGGTTTGAATTTGGTAGTACCGAATATACCAAATTGATGTCTTTTTAAGAAACCGCGGTATATGGATATGGTTTGGTATATAAACCGAGTAAACCGAATAAAGCGATCAATTAAAATATAGTGATATAATTATATGTAAATTATACAATATAATTCATAATATATAAAATAATTTATTTAATTGATATGATATCCATACTTAAAATGTTGATTTTAATAATTTAATATTTTATTTAAAGTTAAAAATTACATTTTATTTTTATCAAAATTTACAAAGAAATACTTTTTTTTGCTGACAAATATGTGTGCTAATATATTAATTATTTAATAGTATTATAGATTACTGATATTTCTAATTTTTATTCTATAAAACTATAACTATTATTAACTTAATATGTTTACTAATTATTTAAATAGTAAAAAAATAAGAACAATTTATTCAAAAATTGAAATATTTTTCGTGTTATATTAAAGCCAATATCNTATAACTATTATTAACTTAATATGTTTACTAATTATTTAAATAGTAAAAAAATAAGAACAATTTATTCAAAAATTGAAATATTTTTCGTGTTATATTAAAGCCAATATCTAATTTTATAAAGTAAAATTCACAACATATTCTAAAATCTAAATATATTTTGTGATTTTTTGGTATATAACCGAAGAAATCAAAAATCGATGGTATATAAACCGAACCAAACCAAAGTAGATATAGATTTAATATGATATCTATTTTTTATAAACTGAAATACCAAAAAATCAAAAATACCAAAGCGAAACGATATCTTGATTAGACATCTCTAGTTTTGTTCAATGTGATTAGTCTTCACTTATAAGCTATAAGATTATTTTTTATTCAGTTTTATGTGTCTTGTTTTTTTGCTGTATTTTAGATTATCATTAGCAATTGATAAGAATGCTAATTGAGAAATTTGGGACAATGAATCAGGTTATGAAAACCGATGTTGTCTCATCCTTTTGGATGTCTTTGCAGGTCACTATTAAATGCATGTGTGGCTAAAAGAGAAAAATGTTAACATCCTCCGATGTAGATGGTGCTCTAGAATTAAGGAACCTTGAGATACAAATTCGAGCATAATTTTTTTCTAATTAAGTAATTAGTTTTCTAACTCTTAGATTTTCTATTGAAATAATAAAAAACTTTTATTTTTCTCCTATAATCAACGAATGATCCATTTAAGACATCAATAATTTCTCTACCAATGTGTAAATAAGCTAACCTCTAATACTAAAGCTTCACAAAAGCTCTTTTTATTCTATTACATATCAACATATTCTTGTATTACTCTTGAAACGGAAAGTAAAATAAAAGAGTTAGAACAAAGGTGTTGATAATTAACACATAGTCAAAGCCTCTCCATTACTCCTCTTCTTTGTGTTAATAAGTCTTTTGTGTTTCCAAACCGTAGCTGGTGATGTAGTAATCGCCGTTGGAAGCAAGACACACACTTGTGAATAAAAAGAAGCAAGAAAAACACTTGGTTTTAGGATCAATGGCAAACTCAATACTCAATAACATTAAGCAAAGAAAGAAAAGATGCTCTCTACCATTCAGCCTTGAACTTCTTTGATGCTAAGCTTCTGATAAACTTGTGAAATGTCTAAAGATAATCAAAATTCTGAGCCATCAAAATTGAATAGCAGATAATAAAAACCAGATTCTTGTGTCCACCGGTAATAACTAAATCATCTAGGAAGAAACTATAAATGTAAGAAAACTAAACAAAGCAATCTCTCCTAATTTCATACATCTTCAAGCAAAGATCTTGTTTTTTTCAAATCTTGATCAGATCAAGCTTAAGCTTCACCCCAACTCAGAATTGAATAGCTACGAATAGACTCAACACTAATCTAAACAAACCTACTTGTGAATTTTTTTTCCCGCAATCCCGTAATATGTAGTTTTTTTCTGCGATTTAGGGAAATAAGTGATAACCTCTTACCAGCTTACGAGAGGAAGAAGAAGACAAAGGAGAAGAGAGCTTGGGTATAGAATCATGATATTAGCCATCAGGATCTTTAGCTTCGACGTTACCAGTGTGATGAGAGCAAGAAGAAGAAGACGAAGGATTTCAGTTAGGTTAAAAAAACTATCCTGCTAATTCTACGCATAATTAGAGAATAATGATAATTTGAATTTAGTTTTATTTCTTAACCCAGTGGCATTCCATTGTAATTTTTGTGGAAAACTTAGGGTTAAGTACTAAATGTACTTCTGTTTTAATAGTTTAGATAATATACGTCTTTTAACTAAAAGAAAGTAAGAAATTTAAATCATATTCGAGAAGTGATAAAAATCTTCTTACATACACTTAATATTTCTTCATCTTAAAGTCTTAAACAAAACCTACTAAATAAGTATTTTAAAAGAATAAAAGTAATATCAGCTTTTCATGGTTGCTAGTTGCTTCCCTGATCTGAGGCACAAAACGTGGCTGCTTACTTTAACAAAAAAAAAAACTTATATCTGAAGATCACAGTTCCATGGCAGTATGGCACCGTAATGCAGTACAACTCTTGATCATAATAAATATATTTATATACTTTTGAAAATAAATGGTTAAAAGGCTTCAGTCACATGCATAAAGGCTTTATAGAAACATTGAGAATTGAGTAGTAAAGCAACCACATTATTATTATTTTTTCCATCAACATCGTTTCTGATACTTTGATAAAATAGTATGTGTTTATATATATATATATGAAAAATAGTATGTGTGTGTACTAAAGTTTTATATTTTCTAAGAAAGGCTTTTTTGATTCACAAATTTACAAGACCATTTTTTTAAAAACAGTTGCATGAAAAAATGGATACATGAAAGCAGATGCGTCCGAGCAAATATTATATTTCTCAACTTTCCTAGCGAATACTCTAAGTGTTTAGATCTATGTGTGTGACAGTTTGTGTGCATGTTAATATAACCACTTGACGTGTCCCACTTAGCTTAATTTGTAAGTTTGTAGCCTAAAGCCTCTCTGCTTTAAGAAAGGACATATTTTAACATTAATCAAATATTTAATTTGATCGGTAAGTGTCACTTGGAACATATGATGGGGCTTTGTGATGAATAATCACACCCCACTATCTTTGGTTGGCTTCACAAAACTGCTCATTAGATATCCGTTAAAGGAGATTTGGATTTGAAAAATCAAATGTCTAATTTTGGTTTTACCTTTTCCGTATTCTGAAACTTAAAATCTCTTTTGTGTGGAGTCTCCTGATGTGTGGGTTAAGACTAAACTAATCACATTTGTAAACCAAAAGCATAATTATCCCTTTTGCGAGAGTGACTTTATATAAAAGTACTAGTTTATTATAAACCCATATGGTTGAATTTCTCTGCTAATCAAATTCCGGTGGGGTATAGTTTTGATCCTGGAGATCTTATAAAGATAATAAACATCATTTATGTCAAAGTTGATGGACTGATAAGGATACCTGAATAGTGCTAAACAAGAGCAGCAAGAAAGATTTGTCAGCTGGTGCTTCTATTTGTCAAATAATAACACTTTTGCCGGGACATGTATAAAACATAAAGAAGAGTTTAACTGCATTATTCGCAAGTTCGAGATATATTATGGATTTCAGGAGATTAAACATCACACTATTATCAGAATGTCAAACTTTTTGGCTATCGGTCTCACAAATTTTGGTCTATAAATAGCACTTCTTTATAATGGAAAATATGTTTAGCCCAATTCTAGCTGTAAATTATTCTCATTGATTTTTATAACATGCGGAAAGAAAGATCTCTTTCATTCTTAAATTGGTCTAATTGTAATGTTTTAGAATCTCATTTACTATGATTTGTGAATAATGTGAAATTTTGAACAAAGTAGTAAATCACTGGACAGGATTATCTAGCTATAGTTACATGCTTTGAACAATATGATTCCCCCCGTAATTTTTGTCTGAGTGGTTGAAGTACAACTACAAATGACAAAACATAAATCATAATTACTAAACTTGGTTGGTAAAAACATGTCATGTTATGAAATCATTTTACTATCCCGTTGCTCGTCTATTAAAACGATATTTTTAGTAATTTTGAAAATAATTGGTACAGAAAATGATATAATCCACGTGAATTTTTACAGCTCCATTCCACTGGTATGCCCTTTTACCACCACCTAACAAGAACAAAAATTGCTATATTTTGCGTGGGCTAATATTTTTTCAATCAGTTTTAAGTTTAAATTTGAAATATATAATACCCAAGAAGAATTGATAAAACCAATATAAACTTTATACTCAAAGCAAATTGGCCAACACTTTCTCTTCATTTCTCTTTTTCTTAACTGTATTTTCATTAGTATATTTTATTCTGTAGTGCTTTAGCCTTAGCCTAAAGCAGCTTTATTTTATGCCACATCCTAAAGTTATTTTGTGAAGTAATCTAAAGAAAGTAAATATATTCCAAAGGTATTTGGTCAAATTTTTATCTGGACAATTGGTGGTGAAACCAATTATAAACTATAAGACTCAAGATTAGCGAGTCTTCTTCCATCCCAAGTAGATGCATGTTTGTTTAAAAACTCTGGAAACTTTGCAGTAGTGTTCTATTCTACAAAGTGGGTCCAACATGGGTTAGAGTTCCTATAGTCCCTAAGAAAAAACAAAGAGAACTATCTTTAAGAAAATCAGTTTTGGATAAAGACATATGGATACATAATCACATGTGTAATCCTCCATTAGCGGAGATAACCTAAGTGCCTATGTCTACCCACTTTCTCACATTTACAAGTTTACAACCTTTCTCCTAGCCTCTTATTTCCTTCCTAACTTTATTAATTAGTTTCCAATCTCTCTACTTATTTTTAGTTAACAGAGCCTACTAATTAATAAAAATATCCTCTAATCGTTCGATGCATCTTGATATACTAATCTTTGAACAATTATATCATTGAAATACTCCTAACTATTTTAATAAGTCGGTTGTTAAATACAATAAAATAAAATATTTTATTTGAAATTAAATTTTAATAAATTTCGAGCATGATATTCTGTTGGTGATACATAGATATAAAATTGGTTGTAAAATAACATTAATAAATGATATTTTTAACTGTAAACCAATATAATGGTAAAATAGAAATACGCTAAAAGGTAGTAGGTTATTTGCTACGCCTGATTAGTTAAAAAATTATACACATTATAATACACTTTAGTAAAGATTTTAATTAGTTTCATTGAAAAGGTGTATTTTACTAGTCTCTAAATGATGGTGGTTAAAAAGTTTATAAATTCAGTTGTTATTTTTGTATTAATCGCAGTGTTACAATCCTCAGTCCTCACCACCATTGCTTTAAATTCACCAAGCAAAGCCTTTATCTCATGTTGAAATAAAAAAGCCTTTATCTCTCATGTGATGATATGGGTAAAGACGATGTTGATGAGCTCATATTTGCTGATAAATGAACATCTCAGTATTTTCTGATAAATTGAAAATATAAGATAATTTCCGACACATTTTGTATTGCGACAATCAACACATGGGGACGATGATTCAATGAATACCAGAGAACTTAAGCTTTTTTGTTACCTTTTTTTTGAACGGCAAAAAAAAAAAAAAAAAAAAAAACTTAAGCTAGTTTTTGTCCCAATAAACTTGAGGGATGAAAAAGGTGTGATGAAAACAAGAATTAGAACTAAATGACTATGCCAAGTGGTCACCAAACAGACCTGGTCCCCCCTACAAGAAAAAACCTACGACTTATATATAACTCTTAGATTACATTTTTAATTTATTATAGGATAGGCCAATCCTTTTCTTTAGTCATAGCCTCATAGGATAGGCCAATCTTTGTATTTTTTAGTCATAGGATAGGCCAATTTATATATGCTTGATCAATGTGTTTTAAACCATACACATATTATTAGAGTCCTTGAGTTCCATCAAGAAACGAGAAAGATACCCTTTTTTTAAAGTTTTTGGTCTTACCATAATCTCATCCAAAATTAAAAATAACGCTCAGAAATTTTTATTTTACTTTTTTTTTTGTAACACATACTTGCATTCATTCAAATTAACCTCATGAGTTCAAAGGGAGAGATCCAAGAGATTCAGATAACAGTGCTTGCTTAGCCAAGGCGTCCACCTCCCTATCATTGCCATGTTGATCCAATAAAAAGAGATAAACTCAAAAGGTTTGGTCAAACATAAAAATATCAGCTGAAATTGCATAGAGTTCAGCTATCTGAGATCCATTCTCGAGTGCATTGACGAGCTGAAGCGAGTCTGATTCACAGCAAAGACGCATGATATTCTGGTCCTTACATATTCATATAGCTTCTCTAAGTGCTAACCCTTCGGTCGCAATAAAATTTTATTTTTAAAAAAGTATTATTTTGTCCTAATATATGTTTGAACCTCTCTTTCACTATTTTTAAACGGGGAAAGAAAAACTGAAAGTTAATTACGTATTGTAATTTGGAAATCATTTTGCTTTTAGCTCCAATAGGAAATATTTGATGTATAACATGATTATCACAAAAACAAACAAACCAGTGACAAACTTAGAATTATTGTGCGCATTAATAATTGTAGGTCCACATGACATGTATATTGCATATACTTTTATCGGATGCTGACAAAGAAAAACATACTGCATATCGAGGAGCGTATAGTTAAGGATTCTTAGGGATCAACTCTCATCTTTATCTAAAATATCTCTTAGTTTTTCAATCTTAAAATTCTCAAGAAATTAGTCTAATTTACAAAATTTGGTATGTAATACTAATCGATCTGCTGTGCGATGATTATCTATGCGTTTTAACTAAACACTACAAATGGAAACGCTTACTGATTGTAGAAAAAATATCACTCGGATATTCTTTCCCAAAGTTTTCGATAATACGATGTCATATTCAAACTATGAAAGGATGACAGCATATAATAAATATTTAAGCAAAACAAATCGAACTCTGTAAATTAAGTCAGCTGTGCCGAATTCTCTGATCATGTGTTCATCATCAAACAGAGATCTCCATTGAATTCCAAAAGTGAATCAAAGCATCTTCAATACACGTTTTGAATTAAATTTTATAATATCATGTCATGTGACCATATGAATTCGAGTAGGGTTTTATTTGTTAGTGATCTTTGGTGTGAGAAGAGAGTAGAAGATGTTTGGAAGAAACCAACGCAACGAATAATGCAGATCCGTGTGGAAATATATAATTAACAAGGAGACAAGATGGGATATTTCTCCAGCCCCTAATAAAGACTTTAGTTTGTGAGGGTTTACACAATTATTACTTTTATACAAAGAAAAGCATTAATCAAATCTGAAACCACCCATTTAGCTTTTGATTGAGTTAGTAAGATTCGCAGATCTGTGACCCTCCCTTTATAGGTAAATATGTATTATAAGTATGAGTATTCAATTGAAAAGTGTGTGTAGGTGTGTGTGAATCCTAACGTTAATCACGCAAACGTACTAGGATCCGTCATTTGGCACGTAATTTGTGGGGAACATGTTAACATCTGAAACTTTATTTTGGTCGTTTCTCTTTTGCCCCTTAACAACCCCAACTTTTGATTGACCGAGTTAGTGTTCACATTACTTAGCTTTGTCTTCAGATATACTTTCTTTCTCCCCCAAGGCCATTTTATTCATTTTGCGATCAAATTGGACTTTCTTTCAAATTTAGATATCAAAAGATTCAAAACTATGATGCATGTTCAACTCAAAATACTTGGTATTGGAAGTGAATTTGTGTAAATAACTTAATAAAAAGAGGTTAAGCGGTCAGCTTATAAAAATGTTGATACGATTAGGCTGATTATTTAGAACTTTAAAGTATGCTACATGTAACCATTTTTCTATATAGTCATAATTAAAGATCGCATCACTTGTCTATATGTAAGAAAATAACAGTAATATATTCCACAAAATGTAAGTTATTTGACTTTGATTAACTTTAAGATCGTATCGTTAAAAACAGAACTTTAAGATCGTATCTGAATATGTATGTATACGCACGATAATGCAGCGCGGACACGTGGGCCACGCAGAAGTGAGATGAGGGCCGCATTTGTTCCTTTTAGTCTTCACATCTTGGCATAGATTCTCTTCTCTCTTTTTTTTTAATTTTGGGCATAAGACTAATATATAAAGAGGGTGGTGCCATTTACAAATATACTTTCATCTGGTGTGTGCAAATGAACCGTAAAATAGAGTTATATTTGATTAGCCATAGGATAATCTTAAAGTTCACCTATCACTAAATCATCATTTCGTGATTAATTTTCTTTCTCATATACTTTTCTTGAGAGATGAATTATATAAATAAATTAATTTAAGAGACTACTAAAAAGCAAGAAAAAATCATATTTATTTTTTAAATTGGTAAAATTTATATTTCATATAAGTATTTCAAAATAAATATAGTATATGAAATGTGAATATCCTAACTATTTCAAAATAAATATAGTATATGAAATGTAAATATTCATAATAATGAAATATAATTCGTATAAGAATTATAAAAACATCAAATATAACAGAAAAAATGTAAGGAATAAAAATCAACTAAAACCATCATAAGTTGCTTACATTAATCTCTGATAAATATGAGAGCAATCTAACAAAAGAAATTACAATCGAAGAAAAAATCAAAATTTTATTGTCAAACTAACATAAAATTTCCACCACCAAATTAACACTTTAATCAAATTATTTTAGAATAAAACAAATAGCAGATTAATATATTTGCATTCCAGATAAAATTGAAAATACTGTAGAGATGTTATCTGGAAGCATGTGGAAGATACTTTGTTAGGTGGTTGTAAATTTGAGAAAACCTGAACCAAAGTAAAAGATTTGATGGAAAGAAAACAAACTGAGATCTATCAATTAGAATCACATAAAAAGTAGGTGAAAACATATGATTTTACTCGAAGAGAACACGTAGAAATAACATACATAAAAGTCTAGCCGAACCCAAATTTCCTAAAACTGAAATATAAAAAGTGGACAAATGAAATCCAAGTGGGTCCCATAATCCATGTCGTCTTGGTTCGTGTGTCCTCTAAACTCCCACTTTCACTGTTCTTTTAACTTCTTGGGATGTTCGATAACCAAAGCATTAAAAAAATAATTATACTAAAGTAAAAAGATATTCATATCTTTCACACACACTTGCACAGTGTCTCCCATGTTACTGTACAAAGTCCACATCTCAGTTTATTCGACATTTCTTATATATATAGGTATGCGTCCACCTCTAAACACCCATCTCTCTAAAAACATATTTTACATATTTAATGGAGGAGCTTGATTTTCGTTCAAAGACTTCTACTTCTCGTCTTAGACTTTTTGGATTCAGCGTCGATGGAGAAGAAGATTTCTCTGAACAATCGGTGAAACCTAACCAATCATCAGAGCATAACGAGTTTCCGGCGGGTTCCTCCGGAAGAAGTGGTGGTGGTGTAAGAATCCGAGGAGGAGAACGTAAGTACGAGTGTCAATACTGCTGCAGGGAGTTTGGTAACTCTCAAGCTTTGGGCGGTCACCAAAACGCTCACAAGAAAGAGCGTCAGCAACTCAAACGCTCTCAGCTTCAAGCTACACGTGCCGCTAATTTCTCTAACGCTGCATCAGCGTCTCCATATTTACGGAACCCAATGGTCTCCGCCTTTACTCCTCGGCCTCATCTCCTCTCACCCGCCGTTTCTCCCCCCGGGGGAGGAGGTTCTTGGATGTATCTTCCACGTGCGTCTCCCTCTCAGTCTCAGCTTCACGTGTCGCATGGCTGCGTGATTCAAGATGCTTCGGGTGTGGGAGCAGGTACAAATGGGTTCTTGTATGATTCTCATGACATGAAACACGTTCAGGCACATGGACCGAGACCATCGGTGAATGGGTTTTCAAGAGAAGTGGGATCCACTTTTGATGATGGATTAGGGTTGGATTTGCATCTGAGTCTTGCCCCAGCTGGTCATTAACGTTTAGTTTAAATCCATCATATGCCCCCCTACCTACCTGCAAGTATAGCTCGTGTATATTTTCCTACATTTTGAGTTTATTTTATTTATTTAGTCATTATAATTTCTGTTTAACTGTACGTCTAAAAACGTGTTTATTTCCTACCCTAATCTATATGTTTCCTACCCAAATGAAGTACGTCTCAAAATGCTTAACCAATTTGTGAAGAAAATTTTTACAAAGGTTATTTGTAATTTATATTGTTGAGACTAGAAATAAACAATAAGACCGAAGACGTGCAAAAGTATAGATAAACAATAAGACAAAAGTTGTCAGGTATACGGCAATAGACAAGGATTCTTCGATCTAACTGAAGTTAAAAGAAATGCCAATTTAATATTTAATTAAAAATTATACTAGAAAAAGGATATGATTATATGCTTCATGATGGTAGCTAGATATAATATTGTAGAAAAAGAATCTCGCAAAATGTGAATTATTTTTAAAACTAGTTATAAAATCATGGCATGTTATAATTTATTTTCCTACTAAAGCATTGTAGATAGTTAAACCGGAAAGAACGATTTTATATAATATAGTAGAAACTTACAAAACTATAAACATATAGAATTTCACTATCATGGGATCTTTAGATTGAAAAATTTAATTTGATAATCAAAGATATCTGACGAGCCGAGATCCAACCAATTAATTCCCTATAGGCAAAATACAAAGGTGGGTAAGAAACTCTTTAAGTGAAAATTTTACAAGTTTGCTGCAATGCTATTATGCTAATGTAGCCAAAAGGACACACCCTTTTTGGTTGGCATTTGAAATTGGTGTACGGCTGCGAAGCTGATTCTGAAGTCGATGCATAATCTATTTTATATTCTGTATTTATCAACCAGATTATAATTGGTGTCTTTATATTATAGTTGCCACATCTATGATATTCATTTAGCATCAAAGTTTTTTATCAACGCCCACATTAGTAGATCAATTTGGAATCGAAGTTTAGAAAGCTAATTTATTAATTTAGATTTCAAAAGTTTTCATAGACTTCTGTTTAACAACAATGAAAGTACAAAATGACAATTCCTAGCAGTCCGGCCTATTGTAGTCTATATTACCCACTAATCTAACACAGTTTGGTTGGAAATTTTATAATGTAGAGATCATATGGCTGTGTGACTAGAGGTGATGATGATACGTTTGTGCGATAGTAAATATTGTAAAGCTACTATATGTCATAAATTGAAGGCTGTGGTAAAAATGAAGCACTTATATAGTGGAGGAATCTTACGCTAAGCTGGCATTTAACAGGAAGAGTATAATTTCATTCATATATGAATGAAGATGTGTATTACCAAGAAAATAACATTTTTTATCACAAAAGGTATGCCGTAACATTTTGAAAATATTACATGTCACACAAGCTTAGGTTGAGAGTCCTGGATACCGGAATTTAAGATGATAAAATTATTATAATCTACTATATGACATTTTAATATGTAGGGGACTAGGGAGGTAGGCCAGCGCATTTCATGTTTAAACATGCAAGGGGATCCTACTCACTATGGCCCCAATAATTTATATACAAGACACCATATATCTTATTTGAGAAATTTTAATAATGTGGTTGAACAAAAAGAAAATAAATTTTAATAAAGCAATAGCCACTTCTATATTATATTGTTTTATTTATATGTTTATGAGTTATGGGAGTTGGGGCAGGTGGGCAGTGAGATTTGAGATTATTGTGCTCAAGCTTAAACAAAAGTTTAGGAAGTACTTTTGAACATTGATTGGTTGGAGAATTAGAGGACTTGATGGATCATTTTAAGTTTGGTATCAGAGCACTCCACGAACGTAGATACCTACTTTTCTACCACTTAAGGAAATTGGCGTTTAATTGCGATGGAACCTCTCTGTCTATCACAAAACATGTGGTATGGAACTTTTTCTTGTTGTTTTGATTTTTTTTTTTTGATAAATTTTTTTTTGGTTGTTGTTTTGCTCTTTTTCGTGAGGGAACACAATCTTCTAATTTCCTAATAAAAAGGTAATTTTGCATCTTCCCAAAAAAAAATCCCACAATATTTCGAGAATAAAATATAATCGCAAAAGCTTTTGGTTAGCTTTCAAGGTGCTACGTGGTCCACCCAGCTTTCACTGAGTCCGCTAATCCAATGCGTCTAGGTTATTATCATGTAAAAATGAGTACAGACCCCAAAGTATTCGGTGTCAATGAATACAAAAAGAACTGATGTTAATGAATCTATCATACGTATATAACTCAAGGGAGTAGAAACCCACTTCCTTGGTGTTGGTCTGGCAAACTACATACATGTGCATATCTGTAAAAGGTACCCTTTTGGAGGGGAAACTTTTGTTCAGAGTTAAACGTGTTCTTTTGCTGCATCATGTGTCCTCTTTAAGGAATCATCAAAGTACCTACCACACCATCAATCATGCAATGTATATACCCTAATCGAAAAGACACGCACTAGGTTATAACTAGTTGTCAGAAAAAAAGAAGTTAATTATAACTCTTGAGGATGCGTCTAATTTTTGCTTTTGCTTTACCACTCTGACCACTACGCATTATATATTGCAATATACTCTTATATCCGTACGATATCAAACCAAATTATTGAAGAAACAACGCATTCATATAGACATCCCCATCCCCCACTGTACACAAAAACTAAAGTAAAAGAAGACAATGATTCATATATACTTTTGTTTTACAGTTAGGACTGTAGTCCAGATTTTAGACATAGCAATACCAAAATCTCGAGTAACATGTGTGAAATATTAGACATACACGCGTTCACAGTACCAGTCCAATATTTCTGGATGTCCTACACCAAAAAAATTAATTTTTATATATATTATATACTGTGAAAAAAAATCACAACCCGACTCATCCAAACCGAGTAAACCATAAACAGATTTATCTAATACAACAACATATCTTTTTATGCTTTATGTAAAATTATTATATGATATAAATCACATTAAAACTTTATAAAGTAATTCAGCCTATTCATGATTGGGAAACACTATTTTCTACACATTAATATTAGTCAATGTTATTATAAACATTTCACTGTTTTTTTTTGACAAAGGGCTTTATAATCATTTCACTGTTAATAAAAAAAATCATATTAAAATTATTATTATTCAACAATAAACTTATTCAATATAGTAACAGTTCTATAAACTAGAGTAAAAATTTTCTTACAAAAATTTATTATCATAAAAACAAATTATATTTACATATAAATACTATCTAATAAAAAATGTTACTATAAAAATTAAATAAAAATATGTCCTTTAGTTTTGTATGTCCTAACCAGTCGATTGGATGACTTGTCTTCTAGGCCGGCTCTGAGCGTTTGCTATAGTGGTCATAACACTTGGGGTCTGGTTGTATGTCGAAGTACTGCGTTTACTATAATTAATATGTTTGTTAGCATACTGCAATATATGTTTATCATGCATATTTTAAAAGTAACGCATATTTTAAAAGTAACTGAAAAAGTCAAAAGCATGCATATACATATATATATATTTATATACATATATATCGTTTACAAAACCATAGCATCTGCAAATATATTTTTTTTTATGTCTGATGCAAAAAAGCACACTATAAATGTATGTCCTCTTTCAAAGATTTAACATAATACTTAAACATATAAACTTGAATAAGTGCAACCTAAAAATAAAAACCAGTAATAGTAGTCGACTGATAACAATTATATGCATATCCTATAGAAACAATTTGGTTGATGGTGGAGTGTCAGGTCGTTTGTGTGGGGGTCCTTAACATATGTTTGTTTCCTTTCCCTCCTCTTAGACACGACGAATAATTGTGGGTTCACAAGAAGACATATTTATGGTTATTTACTTCAACATATAGTGCAAATATCTAAATCTGATACGTTTAACCCTTTTCAGCTCCATTGCTGATACAATTTGTATTCATTTACATACGTTATCCATGCATTAGATTTATAACAGCAAAGTCAGCAGAAATTAACCTCTAATGTGGAGATAAGGTAATGTCAAAGTACATTAGAGGTTTTGGTACGTAGGTTAAAGACAAGCACTAAGAATCATGTTGCGTGGAAAGTGATAAGACATGCGAAAGAAGAACAATCCCTAGGGTTTGGCTTTCGTTGGACGTGAAATATGGAAAGAGAATAAAGATGCTGTGTGCGTTTGTCGAAGTCTCGTTGGTTGCCAGTACATGTATATCCGAAGAAAGTTCTTTTCTTACTAAACCTTTTGCAATTATGATGTCGATAGAGGAATTCATTAGTGTAGGATAAGAATAAAGTACTAGATCTTGTCGGAATAAGCCTTTTTCCCGTTTTTATTTAAGATTCTCGTTACTTAAAGAAAATATGATTAACTATGAGGAAGATAAATTAATATTTACTCTGAATTTGATATAAACCAAATGATCTTTCCATACGTTCTAAAACGTTATAAACGTATTTATCCGGTGAATGATCAAACCACTAAGGCTGGATAACATTTCTTTAATGAAAAAAATAATTCATTAATCCGTTATTGGATAAGTTGATCCGGTGACCAAGGCTAGTTGTCCCAAAGAACGCTCTTTTTTTCAGATCGAGTTTAAAAACATTGATTAATGTATTTAGGTTTCGACAAAAGAATGTAATTAGGCACGATCCAAGAAGAATCTCTATGACTTTAACTCACATGGGGTGTAAATATGTGTTCGTTTTAGTTCATTTGTTAACTCGTGTTGGTTCACACAAAATGACATCTTTTTGCAACGGAAGAGATCTGAGGACTCAAAATAACTAAAAACAAAAGTGCATGTACGTATTCAATACATTAAAACATCATGTAGTATATGATTAATTATGAACACACTTAAAGTGGACTAGCGTACAAGACTGTCCTACCAGGCTACCACTACCAGTTTCAGAACACATCACGACGCAAATTAAAGTGGTTAGCAAAGATTTCTGAGTCTGACTCTTGTCGATCTCTTATTCGTTTGCTTTATCACCTCTTCCTTTATTTTCTTCCACCATCAACTGCTGCATGTAGCCATGTATACATGTTGCGTAGCCTCTAACAATATACTATGTGGACTCCCGCGAAGATGTAACATTTGGAAGGCCCAATAAAATGGCTAAGACTAAATAGGCTTATTAGACCCATAAAGGAGTCCATAGGGCCCCCATCATACCCAATATTATATTCTTGAAAAATATGATGTGACAACCACCTAACCAATTTGCAAACTTAAACTAAGCATTGATCCATAAATCCGACCTGAAACCAATCCGAGTGAACACAAATTAATTTGATGGAAATTTTTTCAAGAATCCGCGGGGTACATGTTCGGGTCCGAATATTATCCGAGACTCGATCGAATACACGAAATTTCAAAAACAAATATTGTATATATATAGGTATTTTGGTTTATTTTTGGTATTATGAATATTTTTTTAATTTTGTGTTTGGATAATGAAATATATTTTCAGGTTTCAAGTAAAATTTAAGATTTTGGAAAACATAATTCAGGTCTTCTAGTAAAGTTCCTGGTATTATTTGGGTCTTGGAGTCAAATTCCGGATAAAATTTCAAATATTATCATGTATTCAAATACTTTCCTATATTTTTCTATTTTTTTGGTGTTTATTGATTTTTCGAATCCAGTTTAAGTACTTTGGATCCAGTTCAGGTCCAATATACCCGAACCGACCCAAACTTGAAATGTACCAAAAAATTACAGGTTTATAACAAGTTTTCAAAATTGCATCCGAAAGAATTCGACAAGTACCGATTCGGACCTGAGCCGAAAAACCTAAAAGTACCTATTGAATCTAAATTTGTTAGACCCAAAGAATCCGGACACGACAAAAACTGACATAAACACAAATCGAGGACCCAAATACCAGACCTAACTTAAACGGAGATAACTAAATACCCAAATGAAACATAAAATGATTCTCCACAACTCAAATATGATGCAGAGAAAATTGATCATACAAAAATAATGTCAAACATAAAAAGAAAAATTAGGCATGGGCAATCGATTATCAGTTCAAGTTTGGTTCTGTTAATTCAGGTTTTAGTTTGTTTGGATTGTCTTTTTTAATAACCAAACATGAACCATGGTAAAATCGGGTTGATGGAGTTATCCCTTATAAACATTGGTAAACTTAAGGTAAATGTAAAAAAAAAAAAAGGGTAATTGATGAAGATCTGACCAAAAACATTTTTGGAGATAATTGAAAAAGATGTGATGAACATTTATTTCTATTTTTTTAACATTTTTTTAACTATTGTTACTACTTGATAGCAGGCCCGGCCCTGAAAAGCTAAAAAAAAACAAAGACCGGAAGCTTCCCACAAAAAAAGGCCACCAGGTGGGATTTGAACTTGCTACCTATAGAAGAAACACCTACTATTTAACCATCTGAGCTATAAAAACGTTTGGGAAAAAAAGCCGAAAACTTTATTTTATTTTAAGGGCCGGAAGCAGATGCTTGTAATGCTTCTACCCAGGGCCGCTACTGCTTGATAGTTTTATAAACACATGTTAGGCGATCATATGTCAAGTACTAGCAACCTCTATGCAAGTTTTCTATAGAGTTTTTAATAAGTAATAAACAAAATAAGAATATAATACTATTTGAGTAAGTCAAATATGAAAAATAAACAGAATAAGTTTAAAATTTATAAAATAAAAACACTATTATGATTTGTTTGTTATATGTTAAGAGACTATGTAAAACCATTGATTGAGACTTGAGAGTGTTCTAATATATCGTGGGTTTTGTAAGCCATGAAATCATGCGATTTTTGTGATTAACCAGAATTAAGTGGTCCAAGAAAACGCCACTGGTCTAGTGGCGAGAGGTAACTTGAAATCTTAGGCGAAATTCGGTAGTTTTAAGCGGCTGGTATTCAATTACCATTTTAATGTCAATAAAGCTTATATTCTTTTGGGTTCTGAATGTAAACTTTAAGTCGGGCCTCAACTAAATAAAATCGACTTGTTAATTACCTTTTTTTTTTCTTAGTCTTTGTTAACCGAGTATTTCGACCCCACCGAAGTGGTCTAGACTAGAAACCAAAAGCGAGCAAGGACACTGTCAAGACGTACTATATGGCTCACCTATTACGGTCTTCGATCTCGGATAATGCAGCCCATATGTATATTCCGCAGTGGTCAAATCTCGAACATAGGGACGGGCACTCCATTTAGAGCTCCTTTACCAATAGACCAAAGCAACTTAGTTACCATGTTATACCTAGTTAAGTTTGATGTTGATCTACGTCTAATCATCCCTAAAACAAATGTTTTGTACTTATAATCAACTAATAAAGAAAATTTCAACAACAAAAGACATAACAAACTAAAAACAGTTTTGATATCAAAGATTCACCATTTTGCGTCTATATATCAAAGATGAAACATTTCTAGTGTAAGCCCACAATAAACTGGGAGCGGTAAGGCCCAAACTAGAGGCCCAACCATCAAAAGCTTGATAGCAAATAAAAAAATCCAAAACCAAATGCGCCAGAAACTCACGGTGCATTTTAGCAAAAATCTAAAATCATTTTCCGAAACTACCCTCGAACCAAAACACATGAACACTGTCATATATATAAGGAAACTCTTTTCCCTTCTCTTCTTCGCACAATCCAAAACCAAAATCGAAAGCAATCGAAAGAAAAAGAGAGAGAGAAATCGAAAAATTCATCTCCTAAGTTTTAAGTTTTCGGCGGCGGTTTGTAAGATAAAAAAAAACTGCGGCGAAGCAATGGTGTTTCCCGGCGAGGAAGAAGAAGAAGACTACACGACGACGACGGGACACGACAACAGACCGAAGAAGAAGAAACAAACTCTCCACAATTTCTCGTTCACGGACTTGAAGTGGGGCGTTCAGCGTAATCTAAGGTGCACGAAGATCGAATCCAACGGCGGCTCCGTCGTGGCCGTCGATCAAAGACTCCGACGGCGATCCTCGCCTCCCAATCGGAGTCGAGGATTGGAGACGGAGAACGACGGCGGAGAGGAAGGGATCGAGGAGGAGAAGAGGAGCAAGAAAGAAGAGAGGGAGGTTTCTCCGCCGTGGAATTTGAGGAAGAGGAGAGCGGCGTGCAAGGCTCCGGTTACAGATTGCGGCGGGAATCAGAAGAAGGAGGGAGGGTTGAGGATTGGTGAGGGGGAGAATGGAGTGAGGAGGGACAAGTTTGTGTCGACGCTGTTGACGAAAGAGGTGGAAGATGATTATGTGATGATGGTGGGCCACCGGCCGCCGCGACGGCCCAAGAAACGTCACAGAAACGTTCAGAGACAGATCAATGTAAGCCCAAAAGTCACAGTTTTAATTTTGCTTTTCTTTCTTTTAATGCTTAGTTTTTTTTTTTTGAATTCTGATTTATTGTTGTTCTTGTTTGTTTCTTGTGTAGTCGTTGTATCCAGCTTTTTATTTTGGTGAAGTTACGGAAGATATCTACGATGTACCAGACGCAGCCGATAATGGAAAGGTATCATCTCTTCACAAGCTTTTGATTTCATATTTTAACTGTTTGCTAATATTTACTGTAATAATCCTGCAGAAATGATGATGATGATGATGATGATGATGATGGATGAAAGTCTTTATTTTGCTGACTTGTGGAATGTATTGAAGTTGGGAGTGTGATTAGATCAGAAGATGCTTTGAGTTTCTCAGTTTTGTTTCTTCAGCTATTAGTTTTGGTTTTGGCTAAATAACATGTACAAAGCAGATATGGGTGAAGTTGAGTAGGTTCTTATGTAATCACAACATACTCTTCTCGTCCAATTAATCAATCAGCTAAGAACAGCCAATAATAATAAGAATCAATAAAAGGATGAACATTTCACCAAATCTTGCCTTTTTGTGACTATCTAACCTCAATAGGATAAGACTATTCCTTTGTCTTTCTGCTTATTGATTGATGCGTTCCCTTTAGTTTTTCTGACTATCCAAATCCAACCGTGATTGCCTATATAATTCATGATCACTTTGTTACTACCGTGATTCCATTTTCGCACACAAAATGAGTTGCGCGAGAGAGAAAACTTATGTGTGTGTGTGTGTTTTGGCCGTTGTGATTCTTTCAACTGCATTGTCTATTAGAAGCTGGGTCATTATCTTTGCTCAAAGACGTGTACACGGTCAATGATTCAAGGAGTGTGTGCTATACGAAAAGTGGACTCGTTTGTTCCGTGTGGGGGCCTTTTCGTTTTCCCGCGTTTTGATTGTTTCCCTGAGCCTGACTCGCTCTCTATCGGTTTACTATGTTCCGGTCGGGTTCAATCCAGTTAACCAAATGGTATCATCAACTTTATTTGAAAAAGGTTTGATGTTTCTCTGCTTCATTTTTTGTTGGATTTGCCATTGTTGTATTTCAAACCGAACCGTTAGTTAATATTTTAAACAAAAAAAAAAAGAAAAGTTTATATTATACTATTATTTAATTATATGATGGATCATGTTATAGTTTATGATTTTTATGTTATTACATTTGTAGTTTTGTGGGTTCTTCTATTAAACAAATATCTAACATCCCACAAATATTGATTCAACTTATATTCATACAATTTTCAACTAAAATTTTCTAAATACAATAAAAAATAAAAAACACATCTTAAATATATTATTCATCTTCTAATTATCTGAAATAAAAAGAAAACTTTCACACATGGCGCATGTGAAAATTTAGTTTCAATTAAAAACAGAAGAGAAAAAAATTACATTATAGTAAACTTTTTTAAAAACTACTCTAGAGAGTAGAAAGATACAATAACTGGAATGATTTTGTTGGGCTGTTTGGTGTATGGCTTTTGCGTCAGTTAAGAGCCCATCGGCTGAGTAAATGAGGAGTGATCATCTTTGTGAGATCCATTTTTGCTTACATATAATCCTCTTTGATAAATTTAATTACACGTTACTAATAATACTTTTTTATAATCAAACGAAGCGTTCCTATTCTTATGCTACGCCTAGTTCGTCGATTATTCCTGTTTTTCGGTTTACTCTTTTTAAAAATACAGACAAAACTCACATGCTGTCTAATCTTCACATGTTCTGTCGTTTATTCCCTTATTAACTTATTATACAACAATCAGTAAAAAAATGTAGAAATACATTTTCCGTAAGTTTTTCTCTCCTCCCCGGCCACAACAGACAAAAGATGTTTTCATAATCTTGTCTTCCTGCTCGTCTTACCACCACCATTACATAGTGATCCAATGCTTAAAAATCCGTCGGCAACGTTCGAGATGAACCCCGGCGGTGGAAAATTTAAGACCGGACTAACTCTAACTCCACCGTTTCCGTTACCGAAACTGTTTCTAGCTAGTGGTTTCTTGTAAGGGCCTGAAGCTGAGAGAGAAGACAATCTTCTAAGAGATGATTGTTTAGGAAGATTGGGAGTCTTGTGAGGATGATAAGTTTCCTTGGGTGGGAAGTTAGGTTTAGGGTTTAGAGCAGAGCCTGTGGAGTTGCTTCGTGAGATGAAATGAAGCGAACTGATTAGTCCTTTGCTGTTACGGCTCTTATCGTAGTTGAGACTTATGCTTCTCTTGAACTGTAAGAACAATCCCTTAGGCTTGTCTTCATAATCAGATTCAGGACTCAACAGATGCTCTTTTAGTCTCATGATCTTCTTTTCTGATGAAGAGGAAGAGGAAGAGGAAGAAGATGATGATGATGAGAGTGAAGCTGATCTTTGAACTCCAAAGGTTACTTTCTTGATCTGGACGGGAAGAATCTTGCCATCAGAGAAGAGTTCATCAGCTGGTGATACTTCTTGAACAGGACAAGTTGAGCCAAAGCAGAAATCGAACTCCGAACTTGGATCAAGAAGTGTCGAGTCTAGTCTAACTTCACCGTCCGTTGAGTCAAGATCATAGGAGAAAGAGTTTCTTGGGCTGATGCCAGAACCAGGAGCCTCTGAACAGCAAACTTCAATAGCCATAACTTCCCTACTCTCTCTTTCTCTCTATCTTATTTAAATCTGCCTTGTTATGGTATCATACAAGAGCCAATGCCCGGGAAAAGCTTTAAAGAATGCAGAATGAATAAGATTTTGAAGTCAAGATATAGAAGAAGATAATTATGAAGTTTCAAGTCAAAAATGGCAGCTTCAACTTTTCTTATGTAGATATTGTCTTAAGAAGAGAAGAATAATATGAGGAGAAAATAGGTGATGGAAGGATTAATCAGGTGTTGTTTACCCTATTTGTTTCTCACAATAAAACAAAAAGAAACAGAAGAAAACCAGCTAAAGGAAAGATAAAGGAGGAAGGTATAAGTAAATAAAAAAGCAATGTCGAGATTTTGATCTATTAGCTTAACTCAATATAAAAAGAGACCCATTATATTTGTCCACGTTCGTAGAAGATGCTTAAATCGTAGCTGTGTGCAGTTATGTGCGACATAAATTATTGTTGATGTGGTGGGCATGAGGCATATAAAACAAATGATATGTTCAATCAAACTGTTAATGATGAGACAAATCTATCCCGCTTTAGTAATAATCGTAGCTGTGCAGTTAATTTGAACAATGAGAAAAGTATGTATATGATTTTACGTTTTAAAAATAAAAAAATGTGTCCCACACTTAACGTCGATATATCACTTTGAGGTTCTCGAATTGCAAAACTATACAGTAAAAATGAGTGTTAATTTTCTATTTCAATTTTTGTTTGTCTGTTAAGTAGTGTTAACTTCTTGTTATAATTTCGAGAAAAGTAATAATATATCACTAAGTGATTCCTTCTGTTCATACATTACCTTTTTCGTTGGAAATGACATCTGATCATAGTGTCTGTATTTGAATTCAAGTAGTACCACAATTATTAATGGCCGAGGGAATCATTTAACGA
The DNA here is from genome assembly GCA_932364175.1 of Eruca vesicaria subsp. sativa. Classification (NCBI taxonomy): domain Eukaryota; kingdom Viridiplantae; phylum Streptophyta; class Magnoliopsida; order Brassicales; family Brassicaceae; genus Eruca; species Eruca vesicaria. Next base: position 156,819 of record CAKOAT010255154.1, on the reverse strand, counting down.
TACATTGTACTTGATCATTGCCATATCACCTATACATGTCACAGATAGTTTTATTTGTTGCATAGATATATGTCAAAGGAAGTATTAATATCAACTTAGAAAATTAATTTTCACCGCATACAAAAAAATAGAACTTAATCAGCAATGCATGTTTTGTGGTTTGAAACATTGCATTTGCAGCTACAAATTCGCTTAGTGATCTGAAACATTTTAAATATATTATACATGGTTTTTTTTTTTTTGAAACACAAGTTACTTTCATTAGTTCTCAACTGATTGATTACAACGATTAGAGGGAATTAACCATCCTCTTTGATTGAAAAGATAAGCTACAACAATGTAAACTAAATAGGATAATTCTTCATATGAAGTTGACAGCGGATTCAAGACTGAGCTTAAATGCGTGGAAATAGCTTTCACGACAGAGTCGGGCAGCACAGAAATAGTCACATATAGTGACGTTGAAGACCAGCTCTCATAGACGAGGAAGCTGAAACCAGAACTCGACAACAAGTTCAGAAATTCGTCTCCTTTCATAGAAAGGAGGTAAGGTGATGATAGAGACCAGCCTGGTGAACCCACCAGTAAACTATTCTTCATAAAAGAAAGATATGGCACTAAGCGTACGAGAAAGGCCCCGGTGAACCCACCGGAAATCCTTTGCATCTTTGCCACACTGAACAAATCATCAAACATGGGTTTAAGATTTGCTGGGCCAACAAGATGAATAACAGATTCACAGATCTTACAGGGCCAGGCCCATAAGATTAACATTCTCGGATTTGAACTGAACGACGGCTTGATCGGGAGACTTGAAAGCTTAGAGTTCTTGCCGGAGTTGAAGGGGCAGTGGCCGGTTATGAAGCGCGGCGCCTCAGATAATGCTAAGGTATTCTCCCCGGAGTCGACAAGACTCACAACACCATCTATCGGAGATGGAGCAGAAAGGTCGTCAGCGCGTCGGACCTCACCGTATCTACAGTAGAGTATTTCAAAACAGGACCTTGTCGGGATGGAGGTGGTGGTTGTAAATCGAGGTGAGCTTGTCCATAAAAACCAAGATGCTTCCAGATCTGAACGGCGGGTCAAGTGTGGAGCCCCACGGACAGTAGACGTTCGGACATCGGTAGCTAAATGCGGAAGGAGGACTTGCGGTGGAAGGGAGGAAGAGATCCGACGAAAGTCTTCGGTTGAGAGTCTCTGAGTTACGTTGATGGAGACAAGGCTCACAGATCTGTACGAGACAAGCAAGGAGCCAGTGTAGAGCCTGCAGCGAGGGGAGGAAACGCTTGGACGAGATGTAGATCGGGAATCCCCGGAGAAACAAATAATTCCGGTGGTATCCAAACCGCCAGAGAAGACCACACGAGTCATCTCAGGTGGGGAAGGAACCAAACACAGAAAATATAACACAAACACTCTAAAATAACTAAAGTAGACTGAGACCAGAGTGAAGAGAAGCAGAAGAGAAAAGAAACAGAGGCGACGCCGGCGAACGGAGGCGCCACCGGCGCCGTGAAATGGTGGCCAAAAGAGTTTCTCGATAATTGTGCCTGAGAGGTTTATTAGGGCGAACTCTGTCTGAAATCTTATATTATTATACATGGTTTAAGATTTAAATTTTGGTATAAAAATACGCAACGTACTAATATCTAGATCAATGGTTGGATCAATAATAGCATCCAAGTGTAAATTAATACTTGTTGCAGGACACACCATCATCAATGATAAATGAAGAGGCAGGAGATGTTTGTTTCTCTAAATTACTGAAGTCACTAGCTCTAATCAGCATAGATCACACACATCACTAGACAATATTCTAATCGTTAGATTTTAATTATACAAATGCGACAATGGAGCATGTGTTACGGGGTTTGATCGGATCTCTAACATAAAGATTTAAGGACACCGTACAAGATCTAGAAAACCATGCATGCATGCATCCTCGATCTTGCTTTTTGATTTTAAATTGATATTGGTTCGGATGGTAATAATCATGGTAGAGCGTTTGTGTTTAAAACCGAAAAATGGTTTCCCCGTTTTTAGCTAAAACAGAAAAATAGTTACCCCAATTAGAAAGAAAACCAACATTTAGATGTGAAAACCGAAGATTTAAACCAAGAAAAAGGTAAACCGAGCTCGCTTCTGCACACACTCTTCCTCTAAGAATGTTGGTTCACAAGAGTGCAGGTTCTCAAGACTTCAAACTGATCATGAATGTGAAGAAGCATGTGGTAAGAAATCATCTCGATACAGTTATGAGCTTTGAATTGAATATCTTTATTTTGATGTCACTGGTTTTCAAGAAACATAGAGGTGGTTGCATAAGAACATGAATGCTACACGTACAACTTTTTATGAGTTCTGATGGTGGTGATATATTGGAATAAAGCGGCTGATAAATTGTTACAAACGCCATTACCAGAAGGTTCATTCATTTCTGTGACTAGCAGCTTCGGTTCACCAGTGACTCTGACTTATTTTACTTATTCTTTTGGGGTCCAGGGCGATGATGCCCCCGGCCTAAACGGTATCGGGTCATTTCAACATGGGCCACAATATTCTACATAGTCATTTTTATTGGGTTTAAGCCTACAAGTCGTGGGTTTTACATGCGGAATGCTCATCAAATATATTTCTTGTGTTCTTGCAGCCCTAATTACACTAAGTATCTTGGCTCTATCATGACATTACACAAACTCCAAAGTGATAGTTCCAGATGCTCCAAGGGATATATAAAAAAGACAAAACATGTTATATATATATATTGAGGCTTACAAAGACTAACCTCGGAAAATCTAATGTTCAACTGGGTAGTCATACTGAGAGACAGCTACAGTAAAGCTAAAAAAAGTGAGGACAATGACAAAATCTCTTGCCTTGATACATACGTAACACAACAACTTTTTTGTTGCCTCTGATTTTGTTTCACCATGTTGAATTGAAGTGTCGCAGAAGTCTTAAGTCAAAGATGTAACCTCGTTGTCAACATATTATAATCGTAACCATTAAATCTCTCTCTCTATATGTGACTCCAATAGTGTGATGTTGATAGTTACTGTCCTACTCCTACAAAGTGGCCGAAAGCTTTGTGGTAGAGAGACTAAGAGAGAGTTTAGTCTTTTCACGCATTTGATTTTGATTGACTCAAAAACTTTGAAAGAGATTTGTTGTAGATTCTAGCTCTTTGTTTTTTCTATTATGCTTTGTGTTCGCATATTTTCTTCATTGCTCAAAAGTTTAATAATTGGTTCGACGAATCTGGATTTTTCTTTTTTGTATATGAATATGCTTTAGAGAATCAGAAAAAGCACACTGAAGTATTACTGATTTAGAAAGGAATAAGGTGCTCTTTGCTTTTGGAAGTTAAGGATAAATGGATAGTACTGCTCACATTATTATAGTACTCTTTCACTAGGCTCGATTCTATGCTCTACATGTGTGTTAGTGCATATGGCATCAATATCACTTATCTTTCTTATATTCGTTTAAGATTATCTGAGATGGGACAGTATAACTTTTTACATGATTTGATTACATCAAATTAATAACTAAACCTGAAATAATAGATTATCTCCCAAAATATTGGTCTGATTGGGAAATAACCTTTTCTTTCTTAGACTATTGCATACATTTTTATAATATTGTCAGTTCATGAGTTAGTTATATATTTGAATCTTGTAAATCTTCCCAAACGCACGTGCCAATATCCACAGTCGATATGTTAGATATGAGGTTGGTTCACTATTCATGTCTTAGGTTTGACTCAATTTGATTTTGAATTATATTAGTTATGGAAGTGATGATTTGATTTTTGAAGAATGTGAAGTAGGATACACGGAACAAGAAAATGAACACATAAGTAGGAGTCATATACGGGTTATACATACAACATGTGGTTGTGAGATTTGGTGCCAATATAACACTGTTTGATTTGAGACATGATCATACTTTGTTGTAAATATGTCTTGTTTCATGAACCAAACCATCTGGTCTCTTAAGTTGGTGTATTTTCTTCAAACAGTTATCTTGAACTTTGACTTCTCTAGTCATTCATACTAAACATACAAACATTATCTCCTTAGTTAATGAACATTTGACCTACACAGTATACTGGCTCCACGTTACTCATGTCTTTTCTCTCTTTCTCAAGTTTAACAACCTCTAGTGAGTTCTACTTGAGGTTAGTATCAGTTTATATTCGTCGCCTAGCATCTAAGTTTTTTTTATTCGCCGACATAATATCAAATTTTATATATTCGTCGCATAGCATCTACGTTTCTTGATTCGACAATAACAACAATAAAACACTTATTTTATTATGTATTCTCAATTTATAATTTTCAAAAAAAAAAGAACTCAATTTACATGCAAAAGAATCAGTATATTATTCCAAATAGTTACAAGAAATAGGTAAGTATTTGCGTACAAAATATTTGTGTGATATTTTGTTCTTGACCTCACAAAAATGCATCAATGTTTGTTCCAACTTTTAGTGGTACCTTTGGGTTCAAATTATTGTGGAGTTTCCATATACTTATTGCAGTGACCTCCAATAATTTGATATCTTTAACAAGACCTCCAAAGCCACCTTTCGCTATCATTTTCCTTGAAGCCCTTTTGGGATAATAATAATAATAAAAAACTAAGGGGTCCTTTGTCTTTATTATCCCTTCCTATATTTGATATTGCTGTTGCACATAAGCATGTCATTGCCAAAATATAAACAATATTCTATTTACTTTTTTATTAACTCTATAAATTAAAGAGTGCAATCCAAAACCATCATGCTAATGATCTCTTGTATATCACACAAGGGTTTTTCAAAATAAATGTAACAATCAGTACTTCGGTTTACTGTTTTCTTTGATTCCACAGAAACGATATGTGTCAATCAAACTCTCCTGTAATATCGTCAACTTTGCACTTATATATCTTCCAAAATAAGACATTAATTTTGGTAAAGAGACAGATCATTATATCCCTGAATTATCACCTATCCGGCCCCATAAATTTATTTATTTTTGGATAGAGTCACACCCAGCTTTTGGTTTCTTTCACCTGTTGTGGTGAGATTAGATATCTTCTCCTTTCACTAAAATCCACTCAAGTCCAAAAAAATTCAAAACAAGAGACTACTCTGTTCTATTTACCCTCAAGCTTAGCTTAGTCATGTATAAACCTGACATGATTGGTTAGTGCATGTACACTGAGGAAACAAGTATGAACAAATTGGCTTACCATTTATATTAGCAAACATGCTTATACAGATTAGACACGAACTAAAAGACTCACAGCAAACAATCATTATAAATCTTTTATTCAACAACTTTGTCTCATAAACTAAAATGAAAATATATTACTATAGTATACGAAATAAAACCATGGTAGTGTGGGCCCCACCCTAAGCATCTCTTGACTGACTTAATAATCACTCCCTAAACTGCCAAATGTCATCCATATTCCACATGGGATCTTGTGTGACATTCTCATACGCTTCCGCCACGTGGCATTCCGTTGATATGTCTGAATTTCCATTGTAATAGTATTCATCCATTCCAGGAACATATCCGCTGAGCTCTTGAGAAGCATTGCCTTCATGGCAACACATCGAACCATCGATGATAGTGTTGTGATCCGTAAACTGTGGAACTGTCATGAGCTCAGGCATGAAAGCAGAGCTCGAAGAAGAACCATCCGTGTTGCTCTGACCCGAGAAATCTGTATATGTTTGTGTACTCATGGACTCGAAAGATTGAGTAGGAGGAAGAAGAGAGTTATTGTAATTGTTGTTGTTGTTTTGGGGACAAGTATAAGTAGTGGATGAGTTCTGCTCCATCTTCTCGATCAATCTAGGGACCCAGAAACTACGAACAGCGTCAAAGAACTTGTCGCTATTAGATTCGATGTTGAGCTGTCGAGCTTGCTTTTGAACTCTCGTTCTCCAATAGTTCTTGATCTCGTTGTCCGTTCTTCCTGGTAAGTATTGTGCAATTTTGGACCACCTTAAAAACATGACACAAGTTAATAGATTATGTTCAATGGTTGGGAACTTTTTGGTAATATAAAAAAACAAGGCTTAATTATGAGACGCACCTATTACCCCATTTAGAGTGAAGCTCGAGGATCAAAAGCTGTTCTTGTGGAGTTAGATTCCCACGTCTGATGTCAGGTTTCAAGTAATTCAACCATCTCAATCTACAACTTTTCCCGGTTCTCTTCAGCCCTGTTTTCATTTTTTTCAAGAAGATAAAAAAAAGTGATTATATAGTAAATTTCAAATAGTAATTTCAAAATTGTGGTTTTATTTGATTACCAGCACATTTGGCAGCGAGATTCCAACGTCCTTCACCGTTATGGAGAATGTAAGTGGTGAGAAGAGTGTCTTCTTCAAGAGTCCAAGGCCCTCTTCTGAGCTCTGCTTCTTCACTTTCTTTGAAGCTCTTATTCTTCATTGAATTTTCCATTCTAAACTATCAAATTCCCTCAGAAATTCTATTTATGTGTTCTATATTTGTAAGAGTTATGCATGCATTACTGTGGAGAGAAAGAGAGTAAAGATAGAGAGGGCTTTTAATTAGTGCTTTGAGAAGTGAAAGTGAATCAACAGGTTCTTGGGAATTTATAGACTGGTGGTATTGGAAAGTGTTCTTACTTTAGCCATCAGTTTGCTTTTTCCCAATGAAGAATTTAACTTTCACACGTTTTCAACTTCATTTAAAATATTCCGTATTTAGCTTAACTCATAGAGGATATTGTTAAATAAACGGAATTTTATAGAAAAAAATACATCGACATATAGATTAGTAAAAATGATAATCCTATAGTCACATATTTCATCCATGTGAGAATGGGGTTTGGTGACGAATATTGGTGGTGTTTTATGCAGTTCAGAATACTGTATTTCTTGAGCTACTGCCATGTATTAAAAAGAATCACAACCCAATATGTATATATAAGACATTCTACTATGATCTTTTAAATGATTTTTTTTTTAAAGAAGAAGCAGTATACCTATCTTTGCAATAAACTAGTATATGTTTGATGAGAAGTATAGAATATTAGAATGTATCGTTACAGTTTCACTATGAAGATGAAAAGGAATGGAATTTGATGACTTAACTATATGGATTAGATGTTCACGTGGAAAAAATATACTATGGAACCGAATCTTGGAAGAAGAATCATTTAAATGCTTAAATAAGTTAACTTTACTGGAAAAGTTTACTGTACTAACTCATGATTAAGATTTCCCTTGCATTATGCCAAAGAATCGATTTAACTTTCATTTTATTTTGCTTCTTTTATCATAGTATCATATTACTCAAATTATAAGTGTTCTGGACATAACGAAATAGAAAAACCAATAAAATAATTGATTTAACTCTTACATCCCTAACTTTGCCTTGTAACAAGAAATCAATTTTCTATATTACAATGATATATTTCAAGAATTTTAAGATTAAGCCTAGTTTTTACTATCTATGTTTAAAATTAATAGATTTTCAGTTTTATCTATTAACAAAAGAAATTAAAATTTTATTATAATTAATTAAATTTTAATGATAATAATTTAATTATTATTTTGAATCTAAAGTATATTATTATTAACTAATAAAAATACCTAAAAACTTCAAAAAATAATTATATATTGTAAACAATGATAACATACTTTCTAGGTCACATTACCATTTTAATGATATGTTTTGATAAACCAAATCATGAAATAATGAATTTACACAAATTATAGCAAACTATGTTGCATCAAGGTGGTGTGAATGCTACAGCTAGAAAACAGAACTGTTCTTTGTTAATGCCAAATTCTAGAAGACAGCTAATTATCCTGACTTTGTCGAACAGCATATATCCTTCAAACTTTGAATATTCAAAGAGTCTTCCTAAGTTTTCATTTGTCAGTAAACTTTCAAAGCTGAAATTATGTTCTAGCATTAACTACTAGTATTTCGTTAAACAAATAATAATTTTGGGAAAATAAGGAAAGGGTCGGTGTAGCTTTAAACCGAGAAGTCAAAAATGTCTATGTGCATGTATTAAAGAATAGTATATGGTATTTGCTAATAATACCTCACGTACTGTTTAAGCCAATCTTTTGAAGATGATATGATAACTCACCCCTAAAAATGTAAAAGCCTAATGACCGGGGGGATAAAGAAGATAAAGTATGATTTGACATGTGTGTCCACATTACCGTTTTACTAAACAATCAACAATACCATTTTGATAGTACTATTAGTGACAATCATTTTTGTCTATCGAAAATAATCATAGATGTAAGATTAGGATGTAAGATTAGGACTGCGATTTTGGGTCGTCCAGTTGATTTAGCTCAGTTAAGTTTTTCAGCTTTTGCATAATGCCAAATTTTCAAAATTCGTCCAATTTTTTTTATTGTAATAACATGTTTCTTATGGATTGTTATTAGATTTTTAAGGTTTAATTTTTTTAGATTTCTAACATTCGGTTGAACCGAGCCAAATCCTCAAACATTGGTTCGGTAAAATAATCTCAAGGCCTTGGATGAAAGAGAGGAAGAGAACTCAATCTAGGGATTACACTCATCACATTCATTTAGTTAAGATACTATCAATAGGCCCGGTTAAGTTGATATAAATCCGAGTTATAACATAACAAGATGGCAACAAATGGAACAAATGTGTGAAAGAACAAATATGTGTAACAACTAACAAGTTCAGTAGTGACAAGGAATGTGACTTAAGATAGACTACAAACGGAACAATAAGAGAACAGGAGACGTCGAGTATTTGAAATAATCCTTTTTGAGATGTAGCTTTAGAGGATGAAATCAATAACTCGTCTTCTGTGGATATATTCTCAGTCTTTAACAGGATTATAACACAAAACTAAACACAAAGTAAGTCCTAGTGCATCAAAATCTTTGCTAGACAAAGCAGAGACATATAAGATAGTGTACACTGAGAGCATCAAAGGCATCATTCAAATGATGGAGAGAGACACTCATCGACCATCTCCACAAGGTTTGGATTCTCTAGTGCAGCCGCCACACGCTCTTTGTCGTTTAGTTGTTTATTGACTGCATTTTCCAGAGTGAGGAAACTATATAAACATATGAGGTTCAGACAGAATATGGATCTCTACCCATTTGCCGCATCAAGTGAGATTTAATGTTTCATTAGCTATTTCAAGAATCAACTGCAGGAAAAGGTAGAAAGGATATGGAAAAATGACATACCTGCAGCCTCAGTTGCATGAGTACCGGGCGCTACCCTTATATCAATCTGCAAAAAAAAGAAAAGAATAGTTCCAAAGCGGCACATAGAACACTCAATACTGTAATAACATATAGTAGAGGCTGAAGCTAAACTCTCTTAGAACCACCATAACAATAAGCTTAGAATGAAGCAAGTAAAAGGTTATTCGCCTCAGAATCAGATAATACAAGGAGAATATGGTGTTGGTGTGAACTTTTATTTACTGCAGCACATAATGACAATGATTTCTCAACAATAGTACAGATTTTCTTAATTAAGCTATGTTAAAACCACTCTCTCTCAGTAAATGGATAAGTGATAAAATGGGCTCAAAAGATCATCTTGAAAACGCTCAAAAATAAGAATGTTACCTTGTAACGAGAAGGAAGGCTACGCATAAGCTTCACGCGGACACAAAGACCAATAATGGTTGCCATGCTACAATGTTCCACAGTTGGAGTGAATGTAACCCTAAAGAAAATAGCAAGAAACGTCAGCATGACCTGAAAATTAAAGCTCATAGCATAGAAGTAACAAAAAGGTTAATTGTTTGAACCTAACATGACTCTTGCTATCATCAACTTCAACAGAATCTTCTGTAAGGACTTTGAGTTGTTCCAGAGAGTAAGGATGCTCTGGATCTTTTATATCTCTTATATGATGTGCTCAACTAATGTTAAGTATAACTTAAAAAAATGATCCCAATATACATAAGCTTTTGCAATTAGAGAACCGAACAAAAAGGATATCGAAAACTTCGAGCTGATCGATTGTATCTACTGATAGCTCATTTGTATTGCTCGAATCAGTACGAACATCACGACGCTCCTTTCTCTCGTAAACGATTGGGTTCTCGTTGATTAATCCAGACACCATTTTCTTCCCTCTCCTGCCAACAAAAAGTTCAATTCAGAATCAAGCATAGATTCCAAAGGAAGAATCAATCATCGAATAAATAAATAAACGTACTCTGGCGCAAAAGTTCAATTCGATTAGAGAGATGAGAGATGAGAGCTGGTGGAAGACGAACAAGAAGAAGCAAAAATGAGAATTAATTTATGAATAACGTAAGCAAGAAAAAAAAATAATTTGTTCATTGATGCTAGAAAAACGAAGTTGGGCCAGGCCCATGTAACTGACGTCTCCAGAAGATATTTTTATAAGGACCTGACACTCTACGGATTGTGACAGAATATACGGATCTTGTGAACATGTCTATTAGATCGGAGGACTGGCCAGCTTACGCAACAAAGATCGAGTTATTTCAGCGATTACGAGAGAATTTTAATAATGTAAGTCTGTATTATATTCCACGAAGTAGAAATGGATGAGCGGATGCACTAGCTAAAGAAGCAATGAGTAGAGGTTATTCGTTTCTCCATATAAATCAGACCGGTCAGACGGAGTTTTTCCTCAGAGAATCGACTCGACTGGTCACCATTAGTAAATAGTGATTGGAAAAAAAAAAAAAAAACCTGACACTATAAGTTTAAAATTGGGCCAGGCCCATTTAACTGGAGACTCTAGAAGAGTCACGTGGGTTTCTTTATGGTTCGACACGTCATCAACACGTGATTCGGTCCCTTTCCTTTCTTCTGGCTCTCTAAAATGATATTGATCAAACTTGTAGTAGTCAAATCAAACTCATCTTCACGAATCACTTCGAAGAAACCATGGCGGAAGAGAAAAGCGGGAAGAAGAAGCAAGTGATGGTGGCGATCGACGACAGCGATTGCAGTAAACACGCTCTCCGCTGGACGCTCGTCTATCTCAAAGAAAGCCTCGCCGATTCCGAGATCATCCTCTTCACCGCACAGCCTCAACTTGATCTCAGCTCCGTCTACGCTACCTCTTATGGCGCCGCTCGTTAGTATTCTTCATCATCTGTTTTCTATTTTCCTCTCTTTAGTAATTGATTGAGTTGAGTGTTGAGTGTTGAGTGTTGAGTGTTGTCTTCTGTTTTTTTGCAGCGATTGAGTTGATTAACTCAATGCAACAGAATTACAAAAACGCAGCGTTGAATCGGCTTGAGGAAGGGACCAAGATCTGTGCTGAGAGTGGGGTTTGTGTTCACTAATTAGAACTCTTTGTTTTGTATGGGTAACATAAAGTATCTGACTTGGTTTGTGTAACAGGTTACTCCAAAGAAGGTGATGGAGTTTGGAAACCCTAAAGAAGCGATATGTGATGCTGTTGAGAAGCTTGGTGTTGATTTGCTTATTGTTGGGAGTAATGGTAAAGGGGCACTAGAAAGGTCTGTGTGTGTAATAATTGCTTTAACGTCTTAACAAGAACATATTAATATGATTCTTGAAGATGATAATGTGTGTTTGTGTTGTGGACAGGACTTTCCTTGGAAGTGTTAGCAATTACTGTGTTAACAAGGCTAAGTGTCCAGTTCTTGTGGTGAGGACAAAGCCTTGAAGACCCTTCTCTCGACAAGTTCAAGAACCGGTTTGCCGTATGTGTGTTGTAAACATATTGATAATAATGCTTGATTTGTATACTACTGTTTGAAGAAACTTTGTGAATGCAAATAAATATATTATTAGTTTGATAAATAACGAGATTTGCTATGCTCTTCTCTTTGTTCCAATTTGTAGATTTTATAATCTGATATAATGACAGGAAACAGTACTTAAAACTATCACATGCTGATAAACTCAGCTTAGCTTTGGCCGAAAATCCTGTTTAGTGTTGCTGCTAGTCTCACTCCTCCCTGTGCCAAGCGCTGATACACTATCGGTAGGCGTGAATAGAAGTATTCATCTGTGAAGAATGACATTATTAAGTTCTTGTTAGCTTCTTAAGCTTCTTGAATAATCAAGAGTGTTTTTTGGTGAACTCTTTACCTTCTAGAGTATCTCCTTCAGTTACTCCTTTGTATGCCCAGTCGCAAGCTGCTTTAATTCCTTCGGCAGCATAGCTTCAGAAGAAAGCAAGTGGAAGTTAAGATCTGGTTTCTTACTTACTTGAAGAGAAAAAAGGTACTGTAATGTTTGTATCTGACTTACATGTCTGGGCATGCTGTCTTCCTTGTGCAAATCTCCCACCTAGTGACTTGATCTGCCCATTCTGTCTGCATTTTATTGAACATATGTCAACAAGTCAGAAACGCCTTGTATTGCAGCATACAGGTAAAAAAAAAACTATGTTTTTCCATTTATGAGTACCGTGATATTCTTGTTGATTGCATCCACCATTCCGTCTAACTCGGAGTTATAGAAATCTGCTTCAGCGGTCTCAATAATGCTGGAATCCCAAACCTGTGTGAATTCTAAAGCTTAGGACTTTGTTGTATGATATCTGATGTTCAAGTTAACATAGGCCTTCGTCAGAAGTTTGTATTTAATTTTGTTTTCTTACATGGTGAAGGTTAGCTTTTCTCGTGTACCAATGCACTTCGATGGTGTTCCCTCCTTTGTCCGAAGCAAAACTCACATGTAGAGGCTGCATTTTAACAACTATGCTATTTAGACATGCCCCAGATACAAAACTCGTTGATCTGGATCGAGTTTGTGATTTATACCTGATGGATATCACCCATGAAATGAGACAGGAAGAGCAGGGCCTCTGTTAAGTTGTCTGAAAACAAGAAAAAGAGAACATGTGAGGGAGATAGAAGATGAGTGAGTTGGTGTGGTAAGTTTTTGGGGGTACATTGTGGCGACGATGCAGCTGCAGTGTTGTAAGTAAGAAGCTGTGTAGTGTAATTGTAGATGGCTCCTGCTACACATCTTCCTTTCACACCATCTTCGTCCTTGCAGTCCCCTTTTAAGACCCCAAAAATAAACAAAGCCCCATAAGAAAATGTGGTTGTAAATCTTCTCACTTTTGTATTTTACTGATTATGTAAAAAAAAAAAAGAACTCTCACTAGTGTATTGGTAGGAACAAACATCAGGAGTGTTGATGTAATGAAGAGGAGAAGACCAATGGTATCTGAACTTGACACGGTCAGCCCAATCACACAAGCTTGACAAGTCTCCTTGTGCAGATTCAGGTAACAGATCTTTCACTGCCTTTGCTGCAGTTTCATCCAACCTAGCCTGTACTTCTCCTTACTTATTAGTCAATACAGTGATAATAAACCGAAAGAGGAGAAGACTATAAACAAGAAATCAAGAACCTGAGCGATTTTACAGACGATGGTGTGACCTTCAATACCCCAGCCATGGACGTTAGGTGCTGAGTAAAGAAACAAAGCAGTGATGATCATCACTACATGTAATAACCATATTTGGTTTGCCATTTGAAAAAATGCACTTAGGAGATGGTTGAGTTATCTTTTGGCACTTGTATGTTAGTATATATAATGGTGATGGAGAATGAAGACGTAGAAGGAAGTAAATAGCGTAGATTTGGATGGGAAGAACATGTGTGTATTGGTGTGAACAGCTTGTTGAAGGTCAAAAGTGAGCAATGATAGGTATATAATATTTTGTAGATACGGAATCTTTTTGTTTAGGAAATGAATCCTGTGTGAAATCAAAATGGGTTCACGTGGAAACAAATGTTACTTCTTCCCTCGTGTTTCTCCAGTTTTATAATCATAGAAGATATGTGACATTAATGCAATCATATTCTTTACAGGAGGATATGGCTCCTAAATTGTAAAAGATCTCAGTTAAACCGGTTTGGTTATATAGATCTCAGTTAAACCGATTTGATTATTTAAATCTCGGTTAAGCAAATTGAAAATGGGCAGTTAAACTAATTTGATTAGTTTAATGCATAGATTTGAGTGGATGGTCTAACTTTTCAAACTGAAACCAATTTTCACAACAAGAACACGCTTTTCCCGAACTAAAAGCTCCCTCTCAGACCAAACCTAACCCCATCAAACATTTGTTAAAATCGTCACTCCACTAATAAAAATTCAAATCTGGGATGTTTCAGGTCACCCACACGGCGGTTCCAGCTATGTCTATGACTGCATCACCGCCCAATCTACTTAAACGGCCGGTGGTGTTCCCTTATTCATCAAGGCGATCCCTTATTTCACCTCTCCGGAGCTCAAAAACCATCAATCCTCTCGCAATTCTCGATATCAAAGGTGGCAAAGGGTAAATATTACATCTCTCAACTTTTCTTTTACGTTTTTTTATCGAAATTGTATATCTGATTTCTAGGTAACGATTTACAAAGATGGATCAGAATTGCGATATTTCCAAGGCCATATTTGTTGTTAAGAGTTGAGTAATCTAAATCTTGAATTGAAATCTTGATATGGCAGCATGAGCGGGTTCCATGAGGTAGAGCTCAAAGTTCGTGATTATGAATTGGATCAGTTTGGTGTTGTGAACAATGCTGTCTACGCTAACTACTGTCAACACGGTCTGTTTATATAATCTTCCTTGCTTACTTCTTTTCAACATTTCTTAAAGTCAACAAGTCTATTTGTTTCAGAATTCTTGTCTGCATGTTAAATGTTAAAATCTTGTACTCAAGATCTTAGCTAGTTAAACCTTTTCGAGTCTTCCTCTTGCCCATATGCAGCTTTGTTTGCCCATATTTGAAGTACATCTTGTTAGTAAGTTGTAGAGTCATATCTTTGAGCTATGTGCATTTCACATTTTAAAAAAAAAAACGAAGCAACGGTTCATATAATTTACCTGAGAAATGTAAGTAACTCAAGGGAAGTGTATGATGACTGGGTCTAAAACTGCCCTGTTCTTACCAACTCATGTTTCTTGTCTACATCTTTTTCTTACTAAAGCCCGACACGAGTTTCTGGAGAGTATCGGTATCAACTGTGATGAAGTCGCACGTTCTGGTCAAGCCTTAGCGCTTTCTGAGTTGGCTATAAAGTTCCTTGCTCCCTTACGCGTAATCTCCTCCTGCTCTCCTTCTCCCTTGAGCATTCCTCACATTTTGTATGTAACTAACGAATTTCATCTGCTTCTGAGCACAGAGCGGAGACAGGTTTGTGGTGAAAGCGAGAGTATCGGGGACATCTGCTGCGCGTATTTACTTTGATCATTTCATCTTCAAACTTCCAAATCTAGAGGTTAACCTCTTCTCATTAAGCCTTTTTGTGTTTGTTGGTTATTCTTCGAATGTTGTCTACTGATATGGAATCACTTGGTATGTATGTATACAAACAAAGCAGCCTATCTTACAGGCAACAGGAATAGCTGTGTGGCTTGACAACAAGTACCGTCCTGTTCGTATCCCTCCTCATCTACGCTCCAAATTTGTTCAGTTCCAACGCCAAGACGAAGCTGTTTGATTTGTACCACCCAAATTCTCAGGATTTTCCTGTATTTTATTGAACCCAGTTAAAATTGCTAAATGTACCCATCATAAGCCCCTATATATATGAAAACTACAATCCAGATAATACAAGGTGTGTACTTTTATGTTGACAAGAAACAAAATATGCAACCTTGAAAGAAAATACAAAACAGTAGGAAGATACAGCTAAAACATCCAAGTAGTATACACACAAAACGTTAGAATTTGAATAGTGAATTGCAAGTCAAAACACGAGGGGATTATTATTAGATCAGTAAAACCGAGAGGAGTGGTTTGATAACACTAAACCGATCAGAATTTAGAACCGAACCAATACATAAACTTCTAGTCAACGATACATGATCCAATTAACCTGCGTAGATCGTACGGCTCTCATTCACATCTATAAACTAACGGCCTAGATCATCAGACCTCTCACGAAGAACAACACAATTGAATCTAAGCTCTCTCTCTCTCTCTCTTCTCTCCGTAATCACACACAACGAAACCCTAACCAGTAACCACCATGGATCTCCCTCATCGCCTCTCATCGCTCCTCATCCTCTTCCTCACCCTCACCACCTCCTTCGCCGAGATCCGCAAATCCGAGATCCGATCCGACGACCGCCCCATCATCCCCCTCGACGAATTCGGATTCACTCACACAGGCCGCCTCGAGCTCGACGCCTCCAAAATCTCCCTCTCAAACACCAACCCGGACCTCGACCTCTCCAAGGTCGGCTTCTTCCTCTGCACGCGCGACGCCTGGGTGCACGTGATCCAACAACTCGAGGAAGAAGAGATCACGTGCGCTCTCCAATCGGATCTCGTCAAACACGTCTTCACCTTCAACAGACTCAACCGCAACACCTCCTTCTCCACCGTCTTCTCCCAAAACGACGCCGATCAGTACTCCCTCGTCTTCGCCAACTGTCTCCAGACGGTGAAAGTCTCCATGGACGTTAGATCCGCAATGTATAACCTCGAAGGGAAGAGCGGAGGGAGAGATTACCTCTCCGCGGGGAGAACCGTCCTCCCCAAAGTCTATTTCCTCTTCTCCGTGATCTACTTCTCGTTAGCCGCCACGTGGATCTATATTCTTAACAAGAAACGGTTAACCGTTTTCGCGATTCATTTCTTCATGCTTGGAGTTGTGGTTTTGAAAGCGTTGAATCTGTTATGCGAGGCTGAGGATAAGTCTTACATTAAGAAGACGGGGAACGGTCATGGATGGGATGTGTTGTTTTACATCTTTAGTTTTCTCAAGGGAATCACGTTATTCACTTTGATTGTTTTGATTGGGACGGGGTGGTCTTTCTTGAAGCCTTACTTGCAGGACAAGGAGAAGAAAGTGTTGATGATAGTCATTCCTCTTCAGGTTGTTGCTAATTTCGCGCAGGTTGTTATCGATGAAACGGGGCCGTATGGGCAAGATTGGGTTACTTGGAAACAGATTTTTTTGCTTGTTGATGTGGTTTGTTGCTGTGCTGTGTTGTTTCCCATTGTGTGGTCTATTAAGAACTTGCGTGAGGCGGCGAAGACTGATGGCAAGGCGGCTGTGAACTTGGTTAAGTTGACTTTGTTTAGGCATTACTACATTGTGGTTATATGCTATATCTACTTTACTAGAGTTGTTGTGTATGCGTTGGAGACGATTACTTCTTATAAGTATATGTGGACTAGTGTTGTTGCGAGTGAGTTGGCTACATTGGCGTTTTATGTGTTTACTGGGTATAAGTTTAGGCCTGAGGTGCATAATCCTTACTTTGTTGTTGATGATGATGAAGAGGAGGCTGCTGCTGAGGCTTTGAAGTTGGAAGATGAGTTTGAATTGTGAGTCACTGTGTGGATTGATGAAAGAAGCATACTTTTGTTCTTTTTTGGTTTTAAATTTATGTTATTAGAGTGCATTACCTGTTTTGGTTTGATGTGTTGTTAAGGCACTTATATAGATTCTGATGAATGACTTATCCATTGCATAGTATGGTTTTGTATTAATGGTAAACGCTTTGGTGCTTTATAGTTATACTGACTCTTTGCTTCTGCTTACCATATGATCGACAAAATGGCTTGATTAGAAAAGTAGGTTAAGCAAGCAAGTAGAGCTTGAAGGCAAACTTTGTACCTTCCTGCTTTTGTTGAATCTGTATTACATATCTTTATCCAAAGTGACAGCTCAATGAATTGGTTGAGTGTATGGTTTGGTTTGGTTTGAGAATTGAGATGGAAGAGATTTTCCTAAGTGACCTTTGTCATCTATCTTTAGAAATTAAATCAACTAAGCTTTCAATATATTTATATGCTTAGTAAAGGATGAAAAGGAAAGAAAAGAAAAAGCGTTGGAGAGTGAGAGAGAGGTAGGAACAACAAAGATGGGTGAGTTTCCTAAATCCATGGTTCACACAGAAAATAGGCTCCCCACCATACACTTAACGTAACAAATTGATTAAATTAAATTTTGGGCTATTTCATTTACCAAAAAGAAAAAGAACACACATTCAGGCTGAAAAACGTCAACAACCAAAACACAAGCTACCTATGTCTCTCCAAACCAAGCTACAATGTAATTTTTTTTTTTTTTTTGGCCAACAATGCACCATTCAATTTCGACTTGAGCATTCATGATTACGTGAACAAAGACATACAAGTTTTTACGATGTAACATGTACAGATTCAGCATAATGACATTACATACGCCTCTTAGTTTTGTCATTAGCTTTAGGGATCTTGTTAATGACTTTAGAGTTGAAGTTGTCAAAGAGCTTCCTCATTTTCATACCACTTCTACTTGCTGCATAGTTCAGCTCTTCTTCGTATAGCTCATACAGCATTGGTATCGTCTCCAGACCCACAAACACTTTACCAACATAATCACACAGTTTTTTTTTTGTTATTTAAAACATACCCTATATAAACAGAAAAGTCTAACAATGATAAAATCATAAAGACTCACCGATGTATAACAAAGTTAGAGAGCTGAAATAGTTTCCCACGACTGATAATATCCACAGTGAAACAACAGCCTGAAAACAGAACGTGACACAATTTTTCAATCCAAACAATCTTGAGGTGAAGTTAATACTTCTTGAAAATTAAGGTGTATATTTATTTACCAAAACTAGGAGTCTGAAGTCTGTTCCACTTGAAACATCATACAATTTAATAATAAACCAAGTTATCTTGTCGAACAAGACTCTCCAAGTTGATTCCGAGATCTTTAGGTCGTCAATACTTGGTGGTTGCCTGCACGACACGGCATGTTCTTTGAGTACTTTGTTTCATAAGAAGAATCAATTGTTAATGTTTTTTTTTTTAATTTAACTACCGCTTGATTAGTTGTGAAGAGCCAATGTATGACCAAATGAGGAATATGAAGATGGAGAGTAAGAGGATCTGGCAGAGGAATGTGATGAAAGGATACTCTACCACTTCGAATAAGAACCATAATAATGTGAAACCGCCAAGATTGTTCCTGATTCTCTCTTGTTTTTCCAGAACATTATATCAGCAACTACAACATTTCAAGAGCAAATCTCGTTAAGATAGGAATATTAAAGAACAAAGAAGAACGTCAGATTAAAAGAAAAAAAGATATATGTATGTTGTTACAATGTCCTCCTCCTAGATTATGGTACAGAGATCTTCGTCTTCTCGATGAAGAACCTCCATGTTGATCTCTTTCGGTCATGATTTCGCGTTTATAATTAACAACAGTAGCCTTTTTGTTAGCTAAGCTCTAAGATTCAAAGGTCTTTATAATATATAGATAAGAAAGGATTGTCTTTATAAAACAAATCCGGCTCTCCTTGCTCCGGTGACCGGCGGTTGCGCGCGTGGTCGCCGGAGGCTGCTTCCTTTCCTCTTTCTCTTTCTCCTTTGCTCTGTTTCACCCTTGTTTGTGGATCCGTACGATATGTTGATGCCTCTGGTTCGTGCTCCGCCGCAGGTTCCTCTGCAACTGCTCCGGGGAGTTGTAGATCTGTAGCTGTTGACTTCTGTCCTGGAGATTTGACGAGTCGGTGAGGCGCGTGGGTGTTCAGAGTCGGTTTTGGGTTGGTGGAGAGATTCAATTTTCCTTTTTGGGATCTCTCCGGTCTTCGTCGTCGTGGAGTGGTAGCGAAGGGTCTTGTCGCGGCTGGGTTCGGCGGTGGTTAGCTACTGCAGATCCTGTGTTTTGTGCTTGTTCGGTGATGGTGGTGGTTTACTTAGGGTTTCTTCGGGTCGGAGAGATTCCGGTAGCTTCTCACTGTTATCAGGAGTGCTCCGGTCTTGTTTGGAGTCGGAGGCGAGGTTGTAGGCGGATGTAATCGTGGTGAGAGTGTCCTGCTCAATTCTTCGCGTGTGTGCTTCTGGTTACTTTCGACGGGTCGTCTATGGCTTTGAGAAGGTCTCTACGTGCGCCACAGCTTCTTTTCAGGTCCCGCTCCCGGCGGCCTGTTCAGTTTTCTCCAAAAGTTTGACGACGGTTTCACTTGAGGAGTTAAGTCTCTGGTTCTTCCTCGTGGTATCAATCCTTTGGCTTAGGGGTTGAATTTTTAGTAGTCAAAAAAGTGGTCCTTTGGTTCTCAAAGGCCAGGGATGCATAGACGGTTCTCGGGAGTCATTCATCGTCTCCAAGCCGCATCCTATCAATGATCACATCCGGGCACCATAGTGTTCTATGGTGGTGTAGTTGGTCTTTCTTGCAGGTTTAGGGACTGCTTTCCAGGTCGTGGCGGTGGAGACCACCCATCTTTGTATAGGTCGTGTTGATGGCAGAAGCGAGTGCTTACTCGTCTAGGTAGCGGTTCAGGCGCTGTGTGGCGTTTATATCATTCCGGCTTTGGTGGCATTCGCAAGGCATTGGTATGTTTTTGAACTCTCCTCTTCGGCCGTCTTGTGCTTCATTGACAGAGAAAGTTATGAGTTTTGTGGAGTTCATCGGGAACTAGCTACTCCGGAAACGTCAAGGGAACTCCCGGCATCCGAGGAAACGAGGAGAACCTCACTTTCCCTAGAGTCACGTTGATGGTTGAGAACAGCTACCGATATNAAAAAAAAAAAAAAAAAAAAAAAAAAAAAAAAAAAAAAAAAAAAAAAAGATAAGAAAGGATTTGTTCTTGGATTCATCATAAAGAAGAAAGCGATTTGAGATTTGGGAAAGGTATGGCTTTAGCATGTTGCAAAGCCTCATCAGTTTTATTTTGTTACATGAGTTAATCAACGTTTTGATCTTAGCTCTTTGTTTAAAACCCTTGCTCATGCAAGAATATTCAAAGTTGTTATTACCGGGCCTAATAATTGATCTAACAATTTAGTTTTCGGTTCTGATCGGTTTATGTTGATTCAACCTTTGAACGGATTTATAACATTTCAAAATCACTTCGACTACCAGCTTGGTCTGGTTTGAACGGATTTCTTTCCTAATCGAGTTATACTACATTACACAAAGTATTAGGCTGGTTACACCAAAATCAATCCAATTGTATTACCATTCTCAAATTCCCAATTATATAGACCAAAATACTATAATTGAACAAATTTATCTGACTTTCCTAAAATTATTGGTTAATACTCTAAACCAACACTAACCGATAGCCAAACTGAAATTCGTTTGTTTATTTCGGCAATCTTCTAGAAAATTTTCGGTTAACTAATAACCGAAAAGCACACCTTGATCTGGTTAACCGAACTAGCATGCCTAAGTTTAGTTAAAACTTATTATCCCTGATTGATCGCATCCCTAGTAAAGCTAAGTGAGAAGCTAAAGAGCCAACCCAAGTTTCACATATGCAGACATTCTTAAGCCAACATTACATCTAAGGATACGAGTTTATATGAACAATTACAACAACACAACATTTTATATTAGTTTATACCCCTGTCTTAAAAAAAAGCATAGTTACTATCATAAGAACCAAAACATAAGTCCGTTTAAACCTTGTCGAAATCGGTGTTCTGCTGCTTTGGAACATCACCAGGAGAAGTCATACCAATGCCGTCATTATGATGCTTCTCCCATCCACCAGTGTCAGCCTTAGAATGAGCCAAGTAGTATAAAACGGTTGCAATCAAAGACATGAGAGTCAGAGCAGCTCCAGCAGCAAATACACCAACCGGTAAAACCGCACAAGAAAGCTCTTTCCCTTGGTAAACGCCTTTGTTTTTGGTGTGGTAAGCGTTCTTTGCTGATCCTGCTAACAAACACGCCTCAGCACCTAAAAAACTTACCCTGCAAAGTATTTTTTTCAACTCAAAGATCTGGACTTTATCAACACAAAGCAATCAAAGACATAACTTTCTCTTAACTATCAGTTCAAAGTTCAATTCTTTAGCTTTTTCTATGACTTGCAATTTCAGATCTTGGTTTGCTGAATAAAGTTTGAATCTTTACTTAAAAGGAAGTGAAGTTAGAGAGGAAAGGTTTGAACATTACCAAGAGACGATGAAGAAGACAATAGCCCAAACGGTGTAAGAAGTGCCAGTGACGAGACCCTTTCCGCAACAGAGACACTTTGTAACGCCGTTAACAACCGCTTGGCTCACAAGAAGCAGCCCAAACGCCGACATGCCGTACACCGTAGACGCCTCTGTTCCGTATTGGCAGAAGGTCTGCTCATCGTACTGGTCCGGAACTGCTTCAGCCTGTACAAAAGAGAGAGAAGAAATGATTAAATCGACGAAAATAGAAAGAGAGAGAGAGAGAGAGAAGGAAGAGTACAGTGCTACGGCGTCGTTCGGCGCCAAAGGCGAATACGAAGGCGAGGAGGTGAAGGGAAGTGACGACGACGAGAATGGGAACGGAGACCGCCATTGATTTCGTTCTCTCCTCTCCCTCTTTTTCTTTGCTCTTTTGTCTCTTTAGTGTTTTGGTCAAGTGTGAAGAGACACTAAAGTGTCTTGATATTTGTTTTTCTTTTTATTTCGATTTTTAACATTAATATTTTGGACTGAGAGCAAACATATGATAGTATATTTCGACTTTTTTTGTAAAATCAATTTAATATCTAATATTTCTAACTTTTAAAAAAATTATCTTAATATCTATAACATAAATTATTAGCTTATTAGTGAATATTTCAAAAGAAATTTGAAAATTTTACATCAATATTTTTTTTTTCTTTTGGCAACACATCAAGTTTCATTTTAAAAATAATACACGAATTTCTGCAACTTTTGAGATATTTATTCAAAATAATTAATTTCGTTTATATTGAATAAGTAATATAACAAATCATTTCGTATTTTGGATTGTCATAGTGTCTCCATCATTGCTAGCTTATCCTTTCAATGTCATTTTGGACGAGATAAGTAATCATCCAAAGAAGACGCCCATTTGTCATTTTGCTGAGTTATTAATCTTAGATTTGTGGAGTATAATACAAAAGATTCTTCAGGTCGTTTCTAGGTAGGAGGAGGCTCCCCCTTTTGACAAAGATCAATATGCTCTGCCGTAATAGCTGGATCACCGCTAAGTTGTCGGCCCCACCCTTTGTCCTTTTTACCGGTGATAGCAACTCCCGGTCACCATTAGAATCTCTAGAAAATATTAGCCCGTGTTAATTACAGGCCCATTGGACTTCAAAAAATATATATATTTTCACAACAGAATGTTGTTGAAAATAGTAACACTCATATTAAATTGAGCAAAAAGCCACCCCTCAAGATTCAAGAGAATATTCAATGTTAGAGCATCTGCACCAATAAACCTCTCAAATTCCCGATTCCCAAATTTTTTTATTAATTTTTAATTTTTTCTTTCGTTTAATATTTTTTTAAAAAAAAAAAAATCAACAGATCAATCATGACCACCACGTGTCAGTAGTACCTATGAATAGTATTGATACGGGTTCACTGGAGTAAACTTACCTGACGTGGGTTCATCTGCATCAGATTAATATATTAATTTTTTTTTTGAGATTTGTGTGACCCCCTCCTTACAACTCTTGATGCAGGTGCTCTTATATCGTTCACCTCATCAATATTTGGTACACTAGAGCTAATCGTTTTTCTTTCTACTGATAAAGAACTTAGTGAGAAAAGCTTTCTTGGATAAGAAATTACAAAATTCTTCAGGACTATTGTTTTGAAAATATATCATCATTAATACCATTAAAACATAAATATTTGTTTAATGAATTTTTCTGTTTTCTAATTATATCCTTAATGATATGAACATATTTTTATTTTCATTAATGACAATATGGTCTTTTTGTTTTTGGACCTAAAATTATATACTAATGAGTTTCACTAATTGACTGATTTTCTTCCAAATTTTATAAAAAATTCTTGCAAAAATATATTTTTTTGCGGGTTAGAGGGGTCAAATTTTTTAGTCGAAAATATGATTCAACCCGCTGTGGGTCGGATGGAGCGGGTCGGACTGAACGATTGAATTTTTTTAATTAAATGATTTTACGAATTAATCACAAAACTAAAAATAAATAGACCATTTAATTGTTAAATATACGATCTTTCTCAAGTACACATTTCAGATACAATAATTGTTAATTTGTTTAGAAACATTAAAAAAGTTGTCTGATCCGCATAATAACTTGATCTTGATTCTGTGACATTTTATATCATCAAAACGAAAAACTTATCGATTCATCTGTAGATAAAACAACAAAAATAGTACTCGCGGGTCAAAAATCTAGTTATCTTCATATGATATAATGATAGGTCAAATGTAAGAGGTATTTCATTTTCGTAAACTTCAAGCTCTTAATTAACTTTCATGTTCATTCAGAAATTAAAAAAAAAAAAATGAAAATAGGAATAAGAACAAAATTCATTTTTATATCCATGACTTGAATGCAAGGAAAAAATTACCATAAGTTGTTAACTTCTAAATTAAGATTGTGGTGTTGTATAATGTATACCCTTACCTAATGCGCGTTTACTTGAATTCATGATCGATGACAGACAACAACAACAACATTAATATTGTAAGGGAAAATTGCATCACAAATTGGCAAAAGTTTCCACTTTAAACTTTAAGGCTCAACTGTTAACACTTTAAACAATGAAACTTGTAACAATATTATATTAAATATCGAACTAATTTACTTGTTGCACACGTAAAAATTGTGACATGTTACTGTTCACTAACGATAGAAAATGGTGATGTGCCGGTTTATTTTTATTTTTTTAATAATAAAAACAAAAAAATTAGATAAAAAATTAATAAAATTAAAAAATTGATATAAATTCAGGAAAAATAAAGAAAATAAATAAATTCAGCAAAAATAAACTAAATAAATAAATTTAGCAATTAAAAAAATAAAATAAAAATTTATAAATTCAAAAGTTTAAAATAAAAATAAATAGTAAAAATTGATTAAAACTAAAAAAAGAGTAAAAATAAAAAAAAATTAAAGTTAAAAAAGTGTAAAAATCGGTAAAAATTAGAAAAGAGGAAATTTACAAAAAACTGGAAAAAATAAAACTTCAAAACTAAAATAAAAAAAAATCAAAAATCAAAAAGATCGATAAAAATTAGGAAAATTTAATAAAATCAGGGAAAATAAAATTCACAAATTCAAAAAATTAAAATACTTAAATTGAAAACTAATAAAGATCAATAAAAAAATATATTGATTAATTCAAGAAAATAATAATAATAACAAAAATAAATTATAAAAATTGATTAAAAATTAAGAAAAAAATCTGGAAAAAAAAAGAAAACCACGAAAGTGGAAAAATTGGCAAAACCCCATGAAATTGACAAAAGTTTTGAATCTAAATCTCTATGATCTGAAGGATCTGAACCCGGACATCTGAACGCTTAATATTTTGATATTTTTTTTATCGATTTTTACACTTTTTCTATTTTTTATCTATTTTTACATTTTTTATCGAATTTTTTCTTTTTATTATTTTTACTATTTATTTTTATTTTTATTATAAACTTTTAAATTTATAAATTTATTTTTATGTTTTAAAATTTCTGAATTTTATTTATTTTCTTTATTTTTCCTAAATTTATATCAAATTTTAGAATTTATATTGATTTTTTATCTAATTTTATTATTTTTATTATTTTTTTTTTAGGTAAACCGCCACGTCACCGCTTTTTACTTGCTAGTGAATAGTAACAGGTCACAATTTTGACGTGTGCAACAAGTAAGTTAGTTTGATGTTTAATATGTTATTGTTACAAGTTTCATTGTTTAAAGTGTTAGCAGTTGAGCATCAAGATTTAAAATGCAAATTTTTGCCAAGTTCATGATTTTTTATGCAATTTTCTCTATTTAGTAATGAGTTGTTAACTTCTGAATTAAGATTGTGGTGTTGTATAATGTATACCTACCTAATGCGCGTTTACTCGTGAATTCATGATCGATCGATGGTGGACAACAACAACATTAGTATTTACTATTTAGTAATAATGGTGAACAATATGAATACATTTTTTCCCCTTCATTCTCGTTTGTAACAAGAATTTAAGAAATATCGAAACTAAGTCTAAACCCAGTAATTTATAGGGCTTTGGCGGGTTCGGATTCAGGACCTCAGCGCAAATGGACATGTTTACAATACTACATGTTCTAGCTTTGAGGTGAATGCACATGTTCCTGGATGCGTGGCATATTTACATTGGTTATGGTAAACCTCTCATTTAGAGATATACAAAAACAAAAGCTTTAAACCTCTACTATGTAATTAACAAAACAATCATCTGAATAACGAATTCAAAGTCTCAGAATAAGCAATGTTCAAACAACTCCACTTAGTCACAAAACACGCTCTTACGAATGCAACATTATTCACTTCCTTTTACCAATATGCTATTTTTTTCCAAATCCTTTGAGTAGCTATCAAAATATCTCTGTAGGGTAGGGTATAGTACTGTTCAATTATAGGGTATATACGGTTCAAACCTTGTGTGTTTTCAAGATTACCTATGGTCATTTGACCAGCTTGAAGGAGGACTTGTTGTTGGGTTTGCAAGCAGCGGCCATGAGCTTCTCTTGCTCGGATAGTGAGTGGCGGAAGTGGCAACGGTGGCCATAAGGACAGATGTCACCAGCAAGTACCATTCTGCAAACCTCAGTCTTGTAACGAGGATGGCGGATCACTGGGCGGAGTTCTTTGATTCCATGAGCGAACTGGCAGTGGTCACCGTATGGGCATGTCCCTGTCTCTTGCCACTTGTTGCAGAGCTCTGTCTTTGTCATCCCTTGATTGTACACCTCCACTTCTATCTCCTCCTCTTCTTCCTTCTTCCCTCCTCGCACATACACCCTTTGCTGCAATTCCATTAAAGTCATTTAGTTCAAATAATGCAGCGGAACAGAGGTTTGTGTTACTTTCATAAAAAAAGAATCATATATACAGCTCAGACTAAACAGTTAAACCGTTGATATATCGACTCTGACTAAAGCCTCCTCTCATTAATACATTTTTTCCTGCATTTTATTCAATCATGTCCCTTCGTTCATCACCATTACTCTCTACATATTTAGTTCAACAAAAGCAGAGGAATAGATGATTCATGATTGAGATATCAGAACATGCAGCTCAGATTCAACAGTTAAGAAACGTCTATAGACTATAGTGTCTCACTGGCTACCTATTTCCCAAAACACTAAACCAAAATCACTACTTAAAGACTCCTCCGAGATGTATTGGTTCCTGCTCTCAGTCATTCATCACTATTAAAGTTCAGACTTCAGAGAAAGCAACACAGCATCAATACAGTTCTTTTCTTTCTTCTGGTCAAGAATCTAAATCATAAACTTAGTTGAACGAATGTTTCTATATATATACATAGTCAAATTCAAAATCTAATCAAGCCTATAGTCTCAGTAATTCAAGAAAACGTTTCTCCTGTAATCAACTCTAACAATCAAGAAAGCAAAGAAGAGATTAGTTACCGTAGTACTGAGCTGTTGACCACAAGTCCCAGGCTTAGCTACGACTCCACGAGATTTCCCACACTGAGCAGCCGCGCCACCACCAACACCACCACCTTGGCTCGCCTTCGAGTAACCACTAGATCTCACAGAGATGCTCTTCGGCAGCGAAGAACGATTCAAATCCTCACTCCCAATCACACTCGTCGGACTCTCCTCACTAACATCATCCCGATTCATCGCACGGTTCTGATTCTCCGCGTCCTCCACGTCATCGCGATTCCCTCCGATCGAAAGATTGCTAAGCATCCGAAGCGGAACCCTATCGTAACCGAATCGGTTCTGGATCGACGATCTGATCACCTGGTCAAGCTCCTTCTTGAGGTGACGATTCATCGAGCGTAGCTCGGTGTTCTCGAGACGGAGCACTTCGGCTTCGAGAGACGCCTCGTGGAGGCGCGTGTAGCACAACGCCTCTCTGTTCACCATATCTTGGCGCTGCTGCATCACGCTGCGAGTCGAGTGGTAGAGGTTATCGCGTATGAGAGACGGCGCGACGACGGAAGGCTCGCCGTGAGAGGCGGATGTGCCGCTGTAAGTAAACGACGCCGTTTCGTTTTCCATCGGAGAGGTTTTTTGAGCGTTTCTGTAACGGAAAGAGTATACAAACAACAGGTTTATGAATTATGATAATCTCAACAAACAATTCGTAATCAAAGATTCAGATTCGGTTTTTCGTTTTTAGGTTAACAGAATCGCGTAAAATTTACTGTGAAAGAAGATCAGATCTAGTGTTCGAGGTGGATAATCGAATTTATATGAACTAAATCAAGATATCGAAAAGAAAATTGACGGTTAGAGATTGACCTGGAGTGGAGAAAGTTGAAGAGCAACCGAGAAAGTGCCGAGAAAATTGAGAGGAAGTTATAGTGGTCTCTTGGAGGGAAGTTATAGAGAAGGATTTTCGAGTTTTAAAATTAATTATTTAATTAAAGTAAAAATAAGGTGGTTGTTAGAAGTAACTAACAGTTAACAGAAAGATTCACCTCTGGTAAAAAAAGGAGCGAGCAAGCAAGCACTAGTTAAGTCAAGAAGACTTTAGCTATATTTACGGTTATGCCACTATTTTGACCATTTTCATGTAAATTATATTGGATGTTGATAGTGAAGAGCAAAAGTGTTTTTTTTATAATGATAATTAGGAAGAAGCCAAAGTAGCTGGAGAAATACTAATAACTAAGGCCCAGTTATGGTTAGAGAATCATTTGTTTCAACTAATTGCTTGTTTTTGAAGATTATTTCGAGGGTTAACATTGGTCTTTTTTTAGTAAGAATAATACTACTACTGCATTTTCATTCGTTGATATAAAAGAATTTAAATCGAAAAGAAGGTTTTGCTTATTTATCACAACTATAACTAACCTCTTTTTTAAGTGGTCTTGTCAAAAATTCATCAATGCAACAATTATGGTTTTGGTTACACGAAAAAAGTGTTTACAATTTCTACTCATCATTTCTTATTATTGTCAATGTCATTGTTTGTTAAGTAACCTTTTGATTTAACATTAAGGATAAAGTTAAAAATTCTGGTGAATTTGGTGATTACAGATTGGATGGTGCAGCAAATGACCAACAGTAACATGCATGAAACTTTATCATGTGAAATTTATGAACAGCTAGAGTAGTGTCTTATGTACAAAGGCATTAGTACAAACGTGTACCACGTTTTTCTTCTGCTTTTACTTTTTGAGACCGTATTAAGCTTGTTTCTCCTCTCTAAATCCAAAAGAATGCAACTTAGATTAAAATATATATACTCTTATGCTACCATCAATGGAAGATAGTCTCTGTGAAGCATAATTATATAGCCATGAACGTTATATTAGGAGGAATCTTAGCGACAAAACTATACCCAATCAAACATCACTCGGAGAGGCCACAAAGAACAAATTCTAGTCCGAAAACCATTTGATCGATCATCGTCCACATGGTGAGACCCTCCTCCGTCAACGTTACTTTCATAATCCCATGAGCAAATCTCAAAGCTACAAATGAGACAAGTATAATGAATATTCAACCAAGACAAAATGCAGTTAGGATGTTACAAATGCAAACATTTCAACTCTTTGCCTTCCTCTACAACTTCAAACTTCTCTTTAAAGATGGCACAAACCTTCTCTTTCGCCAAATCTTCTTCCGAGATTGTCACCGTCTTTACAGCCTCGATGGACGATAAAGAGGCCGGAGGTGGACCGACACGTTCGTTAGTCATGACATAATCAACAAAGTCATCATCGGTTGTTAACTAGTTCATGGTTGAACCGGTTACTTCTCGATGAGTTGCTAAGATGGAGAGTGATCCAATTGGTGTCGGTATCGGTATCCCAAAAAGGTCGGTTAAGCCTCATAATGTCAAGCTCATCGTGAAGATTGATCTCTCTGGAACATAAAGGACTATATAGGCCATAGTTTCGGAGCCTAATGGTACGGCTACAATGACGGCAATAGAAGTAATGGAACGTTCTTGTTCTTCTTGTTCCATTAACAATGACTCTTGGACGATACTTGATTAGATGCCATGTTTTAACGTGAAATTTTAGTCTTTTTATTTGGATTAAGATTTAGACTTATACATTTATATCTACATACGTGTACACGTTTTTAAAACGAGGCAAGACGTAGCATGTGCGAGTGTCTTATTCTTTTCTGTCTAGAAGAAAGAATGGTGTCGTGTGGCCTTTTCTTATGTTAACTCGGGAATCTTTGATGATATGTCTTCTACGAATCAAACGTTAATGATGCTTGGAGAATCAATAATGCTAAAAGGGTGTAGATTAGCAAATAGGGGTGTTATCTGAACGGCCCATTATCAGCCCGGTTCTTGGACCAAAGTGTTTTAGCCGAACTATCAATTCTGTTAGCTCAAGTTTTAACAAGAAGTTGAGAATTACTATCATGTACACGTACTGATTCTTAAGCTAGCGGTTCTTTAATAATTTAGCATATAATAATTGCAATTTTGCAAACCCTATATCGCATATAATTGAAGCATTGTACGAGCGGATGTGTTTATGAGTTTATTCCACAGTTATTGGGATGCTAAGATAAAATTTGCATATAAACAAAGAAAAAAGTACCATGAATCTAATCAAATAGTTTCCAGTTTCGACAACGAGGAGACATATTATTTAGTAAAGACCTAGCTAGTTGATAAATTTTTGAGAATAAAAAATAAGTGTGGTAGAAGGAAGAAAAGCATCAAATGCTTTGTTATTGGGATTCTCACTGTTTGCTGAATTCCACGACCTGCCAACTATCTTTTCATATTTTCTTTTAATATTTGTAAAGTTCCAAACAACAATAATAATACTCTCTCTATTTTTATTATATTTGTTTTGTCATTTCAACTTCATAAAAATGGTAATTTCAAAGTCCAATACATTAATTAAAAATATTTAATTAATTTCAAAAACTAAACGCTATAAATTATATAAAGGATTAAAAACAAAATATTTCAGTAATACATATTTTTAATTAAAGAAGCTTATAAATAAATTAAAATACAAGAATGCTATAAAGTAAAAAAAAAAAAACAAATGAATATATGTTCTTGGGTTACCTCCCTTCAACTAGTGAAGGAATCTTTTCCTTTATTCTATCCTTTGCTTATAGTCAAAATCCTTTGTATTTTTCAATTTAACATTATATTCCTATTATGTTGGAAACTACTATTAAAATTTGGATTTTATCTCTTTCCATGAGAGAATGGTGGAAAGTTGACGTTGTTTTCACCAAGTAATATAGTAACACTACACTACAACAAAGACATACTTTTTTTTTCCATTTTCTATATTTATTTCTCTAAAAATTTCCATTGATAGAAGGCGGAAGCTAATTAGATAAAAAGCAATTCCACAAACTAAAAAGAGACGCATATAATTGGTGTAATTTGGTAAACAAAAACCAACTTTGGTTTCGTTAGAAAATTCACCACACACACACAAACAAAAAAAACTTCAAAGAAACAAAAAAAAAACAGAGCGACCAAACAAAGGTGAAGTTTTCTCAAAGTTTGTCTTTTTATATCTGATCAAAGGGTTTCGAGCTAAGGAAGCTCGGATTTGAGATGGGTTTAGTTTAATTTTAGTTTGATTTCTTTGGATCGTTTAGTTCGATTCTTAAAGTTTGTCCCTTTTTTAGTTGATGTCTTAGAGGAACGGTGAGGGTTTAGAGTTGTATGAGTTATGTGGATGGCTACACGATCTGATTCTATGAGTTCTATGATGAACCCTCACGCTATAAATTTCCAGTCTTTGAGTTCTTCCGAGATGGTTCCGATGAGTCCTTACTTTGGTCAAAGTGGGTCCTTGTTGGGGATGAATATGATCAGTAATGTTACTAATTCTGGTTTAGTTCAAACCGGGAACTCTTCTGATTCGGTTTCTGGGCCGAAGCTAGATACTTCCTTGGCTAGTGAATGGTCAACTGAAGAACAGCTCAAACTGGAGATTGGCCTTGAGAAGTGAGTGTTTATGTTGTGTTTCTTTATATCAATGGAGTCTTTCTTTTGTTTGAAGTTGTTATGCCTTAAAGGGTTTGGTTCTGTTTATGTAGGTATAAGGATAAGCCAAGTATCATGAAGTATATTAAGATTGCAGCGACTTTACCTGACAAAACCGTTCGAGATGTTGCTTTGAGGTGTAGATGGATGACGGTAAAGCTCTGTTTTCATCTATCTGCAACTTTCAACTTTTTGTTTGTTTGGTAGCTTTTGTAGCTAGTTTGCAGTTCTGTAGTTTGATGTTTATGCCGTGTTATATGTGCGTCAAAGAAACAGTGCTAGACTTGCATTACCTCGCCTGTTCTAGTAACTAGTTTTGGACTAGACTATATAGTTTCCACTGCTGTTAAGTTAAATGACACTTTAGTGTAGAACCTTTAGGAAAATAACACACAGGCTTAGTGTGTATGTAGATTCCTGAACGACACAGAATCAAATCGTTACTTTCTAGATTTTGCTTGGAGTTAATTTTCCATAGGACTGAAACACAGTCCTGATGTTAACTTGAGTTATTGGGATGCCAGTAGGGAGCATAGTAGTTTTTGTGGTTTGGAGTTTTCTGTAGAATGATTTCTTAGTTTTTTTTGCCTTTTGTCTTTGTCCATCATATACTGATTTTTTTTTTTCCTTTTCAAACAGAGAAAGAGAAGAAAAGCAGAAGAATTCAACAGTGGAAAAAGAATAAGTTCTAGCAAGGTATATTAGAGACGCTTGCCATTTATTCAATTTGATGAGTGACACTCTTAAATACACAAAGATATTGTTTTGCTATTTGACATCAAGTTAGATTGAATAATATTGTTCCAGGAATGAGATGGAATCACTCTTATATCTTGATAAATTTTGAGGTTTTGGTTCTAACGTGCTTGTACAAGAAAGGCAAATTCTTAACAGATTTATATTTCTTCAGGCGGGATTGTCTTCAAGCATGCCTTCTGTTTTACCTGATAGCATGGCTTCATACCCTTTCTTGATGCCCTTTACGAACTCCAGCAAACATATTCAGTCTGAAGGTTAACATCTTGCTTTATCTGAGAAACTTTCACCCGAATTTACCAACTCCAGTTCTTACTTTTCATTAGTATGCACACATCCATATCTGCTTATGCTCTCAAAAGGAGGCAATACATAGTTATTGCTTGGTGTATATATAATGCTTCGAGTACCATTTTAAGTATAGATCTACTCTTATTTTGTTAGATAAATTAAGATAACTGCGTCTCTAAAAATAGTTTAGTTTTAGAAGACTTTACTCATAGACATTGACGTTGATGAGTTACTTCATTGTCCTTCTCTGGAGTGCATTCTAGTTAAGCTGACGCGAAAAGGAACTTCGGAGATTATTTTTATTTTTTTCTTGTGTGAAAATTCTACGTTGAAGTCCCCTCGCTGATCATGTAACCTTTGTAGAGATTGATTCCCTTGACTTCTCTTTCATATGGCGTTTAGTTGAAGTTGCTGTAATCTTTAATTTTTAACTTCCTTTTTTTCTTTCTCAGATTTAAGTGGCCATGCAATCAGTCTCTTAGAAAAGAACGTAAGAGCTTTTAGTCAAATAAGAGCTAATCTATCCTCATACAAGGTAAGCTCTAGGTTACTTGGTTTAAAATAATTCAAATGCGTTCTTGCTAAAATCTCTCCCTCCTGGTGATTTATGAACAGGTACATGATAACATAGATCTCTTTTGTCAGACAAGGAACAACCTTATCACCATCCAAAATGAGTAAGTTCATACTCTTTTTTCTAAAGAGTTCCTTATAAATTAGGGTGGAGAATTGGTCAACTGATATGATGTTAATTTGGCAGCATGAGTAATATGCCTGGCTTGATGAGCCAGATGCCACCATTACCGGTTGCTATCAATGATGATCTCTCGGCTACCATATTGACTAATTCAACTTTTGTAAGTTAATAAGCTCCTCTCTTTTTGCATTTGAAGTCCCTTTTGTTACACATCAGATGTCTTAACTAGTTTTGACTCCTACTGTAGTTTGAACCTTAACTCTTTGGTTTAATAGGCTCAAAAATATAATTGTTTTGGCTTGCATATATTTGAAGGTTTGATGGTAAGTTTATCTAAGATGATATAAGAATAACTGCTTCCCAAGTTAAGAACTAAGAGTTGATTTGTTCCATCTTTGAAAATATTTGTAGACTTTTAGTGGATTTTTGGTGTAGATATAATATAATACACACATGATGTTAGATTCATCTTTGGTTTCCTCGATTTGTACCAGGCAATGCCATTCAACACAATGCAAAATGGTGGTTTCCAAATGAAGCAAGAGCCTTCAGGGTGACTGAGGAAATCCATCTGGTTTCCCATCATATTTTTTTCATCACACGTTGAGAAGTTTGTAGAAATGTGATTCCTTCGTATCACCAAAGATCTTTATCGCCACAATGTCATAAGATGAAGAAAATAGTAGAGGCTTGGTCCTGGTCTAAACTCAAAACCCTCTTGACAAGGTCTTATATTAGATTGGTCAAACCTAGTTTTAATTGTTCTTGGAGGATTCTAAGTGATGTGTATAAAAATGAATTTATGGGAGATTAGATGAGTGTGTTGAGATTTGTAATGTGTAATCTTCTTTGTCCTTTGGTGTGTTAATCTTAATATATCCATTTCCTTGTTGACATACTTAAAGATCAACGTCTTCAACTTGAGTGTTGTTTATTTTTCTGCCGCCGAAGACATTTACTTTTTTTATGAGCATTCATATAATGATATAATCATGTATTTTATCTAATTAAACGACAATTCATCTTAATACAATATAGTAAATAAATATATTTACTTTGCATTAAAGTAAGTACAAATTCAACTAAATGTTGTTGGGCCCACTCGAAAGTGGGACCCTCCAAAGATAGGCGTATGCCACTTAGCGTGGAGAGCACACGGTATTCTTTAGTAAAAGGCGAAAGAATAGTTCGCTTTGTGCTCACCACATGGCTGCGTGCTTGTTACTTGAGGAGTGTGAAGTCCATTTATATTACAGTCCCCCTTATCAAATCCTCTCAGCTTTCCGATGTGGGATACTTAAAACTCTTTACTAAAAGGCTTCTTTTTGGGCTGTAGCTGGGCTTGTGCATTACGATAACATATCTTTTTCCCCTTTGGTAAAGGATGTTCTTTATGAATTCTTAAATCAATCAATTCTAAGAGATAGATGAAAAAGCATTCTTGCTTTGTTTATTTCATCTTCTCACAGTCTCTGTAAGTTCCATTTTACCCACATTGTATGGGGTTATTATAAATATGCCTACTGGTATTTTTTTGAGCTTTTGTTACTGGTCTGTTTAGCTCAGAATTGTAAGAATATTTTGGATTTTGGATTGAATTACAAGTGTTAAAAAAAGAAAGAACGTTTGCCGAAAAAAAAAAAAAATTCTTCTTTCAGACAGGATTGCGCTTGACGCAAGAACATGTCTAAGTACTTGAACAAGTAGATTCCTTCACATATCAGATGTATGTAATAAAATCTAGAAAGTATATCACAATTGGTTTATTACTTAATGAATCGTATACATTAATATAAAACACAAATAACTATGCTTTTTATCCTCGAGACTACACACATTGGAGATGGATGTTAGGTTCAACGGCGGCTTCTGGTGAGGTCCATTTTCACATTCCTTCAGTGTGATGAGCAAATAAAGTAGAGCACATTCACTATGCAGAAAGGACATAGCCCTCCAGGTGATGTTATGTAACTCTGCCACTCAGAGATCATAAGAATATGGCTCAATTACTCCAATAACTCTAAACATCTAAATCCATTGTGATATTCTTCGATATAGAAGAGCGTTTTAAGAACTATATCTGTAATCTTTTGGTGTTTTATTTTGGTACCCATGTCTTCTTAAGATCAAAATCCCCGAACTGATCTTTCATTATTGCGATCCAATTCGAGTATCCATATACAATAAGCATGAATATATTTTTCATAATACCTTAATTCAATTGGATAGCGATAGTAGATTGTTTTGAACAAAATAACATGTTATAGTTCAAGCGGGTTTAGCGAAAATAACATGGCATTTGACAATGAGCTATTGAATATCATGGCCGTTTAGCTAATTTGACCTTACTTTTACAAATAAGTGAACATCAAACCAAACTAAACAAACAATCTTAATTTTGTTGTATATACGACACATAAATGTTAAGAAACAAGAACAAGTAAATGCAAGAATCCATGTGTTGGCGACTTAAACAATATAAAAATAAAAGGACCAAAGGGAAATAATGAGAGACGGGGAAACTCTAAATCATCCAGTTTTGGGAAGATGGAACATGACCTCCTCCTCGAGATGATGACTCATCAAAGTTGATCAAGCTTCTTATGGATCGATTATCGCTGCCATTTTGTTGAAAATATGAAGGATGAGAGAGGTTGTCGCTAGAATCGAGTAACAAGAATGGAGAAGTGGAGGCAGTGGAAGCCATGGCTGTTGCTCCGACCGGAAGTGGGTGGTTATGTGTTCCTTCGTACGTTGTTATTAATATCGACATGTCTTCTAAACACCTTTGCACCTTCACAAACGCAATAGCTCTTAAATAACTATATACACATAGCATAAGATCATGGAGTACTGATTTATACAAATGTAGTTCAAATCTAGTAAAAGTGTATACTGTTTGGAAAAAAAATTTGATCTAAAATGCTCCCAACACAATGCTATAGAATTTTTGTTAGTAAACAAATCAATTATATATAGGGCCTGGATTGTAAATTTTTATTTGTTTGATCAAAATGGTAAAAATCAATGTTATTTGTTAAAAAAACTAATGAAATCCATATTATTATTCTTAGCGTACATGAGATAAATAAATAACTTTTTATCTGTCATTTTTGTAAATAAAATATTAAGATTTTGGTTATTTTACACATTTTATCAAAATTATAATACCCTAGAATTTGTGGGTAGCTTACCTGTTTTCTAACGGGACATCCTGGAGCCACGGTGCATCGGTAATAGGCTCTTGGACATGGATTCCCTTTCGCAGTTTTCTGACCATACTTTCTCCATTGGCACCCATCATTCATCTAAAGAACGTAACATTCATTCATACACGAAAAATATTCCTAAAATTTCATGTTACCTATATAGTACCCAAACTGCATGAGTCAACAAGATGTGATATATAAAGAAACTCACCGTTGCGGTTTCACATCTCGCTCTTACAGACACCCTGGCCTTTCTGTTCCCCGGAGTAGACGTTATGACACGTTGCGTGTTTATATCTTTCCCCTGAATGGTGCTGCTACTATTGTATCTTTGCGTGTTATGAGACTCAGCTTCTTTGTTCTCTTCTTGTTTCTGCTTTTTCTGTAGAGAAAGTGAAAGCCCTAATTCCTCCTCTACTAAACTCAAGGAAGCAGATCTTTCGATTACTCTTTTCCTAGCAATGGCTTGTGCCCCAAGAAACGTTTCAAGATCCTAAGTTAAAAAGGACATCAAGTTATATTATATACATGTTAACTGTGACCAGTACATATATAAGTATAAAGTATGGTGTATAATACACTCAAGATTCTCTCACCATCTTGTTGGTTTGATCGATTATCGGGAATTTCATCTCGAGCTGATGATAATCTTGAAGGGTTTGCTCTACAAGCTTCCTCAACCTCGTATTCTCTTCTTTCACATGCTTCATTTCGATTTGCATCTGCAAGAGCTGATCTCCATCCGTGAATGTTAACATGTTTTCACACTATATATATGTTCTGATGTATAATATTAGACGTATTGTAATTAAGTACCTCTTCACGTTCGTTTTCTTCTTTTCGATTTCTTGAACTTAGACAAGAATCTTCAATTTCGCCTTCTTTCACCATTTGTTCTTCTTTATCTTCACTAGCACTAGCACCAACATCTTCATCTTCTTCCCTTTCACAGTTGTGTTTTGATCTTTCTTCGTCTTTCTTTTTCTCGAGCTTGAGCGAAAGATCCATGCCCATTAATGGAGATGAAAATCAAACCTCTGTATTGGTTTGTTAGCTTTGGATTTTGATTTTTGATGTGCTAAAGTCAAATTCCATTTCCTGCTCAGAATTTTGTTTACTATTTGTATTATTCACTCTAGTACGCATCTTAAGCTAGCTTTGACTTTCTTTAAATAATAATCAGTTATTGTCTTTAAGATAAAACAACCCATGTTAATTTATAAAGCGCTTAATTTTGGCCTTTAAAATAACTAAACCGAAGTTACCATGGATAATAAGATGGAGTTGTTTTTAAATTTTAAAAGAATTTTTTTTTTTATTTGGGCATTAGGGTCCAGGAAATTTCCCATCACATGTATAGTACCATGTGAAATACAGAAGACCATCCAATGTGTGTGTATATATTAACTTTTTCATTGATGTATTTATAATCAGACGAGTTAAATATTTTATAAGAACAATAACATGCATAGTTTTTGTAGCAAAAACAAAACATGCATAGTTCGGTAGTGTTATAAAGATCGAGAAAAAGAATGGTGGGATCAAAACGTACATAGTTTTTTTTTCCTCCTTCGCAATACAACACTAGATGTCTAAAATCAAAGCGTCCAAAAATATGTAATGAGTTAGCTTAATATATAGATCAGTCAATGAATCTTGAATTTTTCTCGAATTTGAATTTTTCAACTTGAGCATATATTTTCTTAAAAGTCAAATCTTGGTGTTATAGACTTGTATTCAATTCGCACGCAGCCCTCGCATGCTACACATACGCGTTGTTGTGCAACTTCTTAAAAAATGTAAGTTCATGAATTCATGCACAACTGGATACTAAAAGACGCTTTCTTTTTATAGTTTTGATACAATTATTTTTATTTGGTATTTTCTCAACTATATTTTTTCGGTTGGGCTAATCAACCCTTTAATTTTGCTTATCCGACTAGCTAAGCTAAAGATAAATTCCTATTGTTCATCACCATTTTGACATTTGATGTGGGCTTGGATTGTAAATAGTATAATATGTATTTTTTTTGTATAATATGTATAAGATGCACTATTCTTTCAAACCTCTGTACGTGTTGGTGCACAATTTGATGGCGAGAGCGTCGGAATATATATATGATGTATTTAATCAGTAAAGCCATGTCCGGATGTCCCTTTGCTAAATACTTTAAACCGTATGATGTAGTTAGTGCATTAATATTACGGTTATACATGTGCCATCATTATTGTGTTTATTTCCTAACGTGTATGTATCAAATTAGCAACTATTAAACTCGTACGAAAAATCCAGAACTGGATACGATGCCAAAGAAAAAAAAGTTCAGAACAAGATACTAGTTGCCTTGGGATCGGATCTAAAAATAGTCAACTAGAATACTTTCAGTTTTTATAGTTTCCATGATTCCATCATATGTATATAGTCTTATCTCACATTCATTTAATAAACTTATTTTCTTATCGAAAGGTAGGCACTGGTCCATACTTTTGTGGGAATGGAATTAAGAGCAGGTTTGATAGTCACCTCTCTAGCGTCGAATCAAACTCGTGAATTTATCAACTCATTCGATAATTGTGTATTGTATTCAATATTTGTTTAAGCATGCTAATATAATTTGAATAGCGAACACACAGTTTTGAAATTATAAATCAACTAGATAGCCAACAGTTTTACTTATCTTAGAACCAATTGATAATAAATAAAATCATCATTCATCGACGTGAGATTAACATTTCAACATAAGTAGTTATGCGTGTGTCAAAAGATATATCCATGCAGTTGGTTTACTTATCTTGCCAAAAAGGTACTTTCACATACAAATAAATATGATATCATATGGCATATGGGTATAGTAAAGAAATGAGAAATTTGGCAGAGGAAGCGTGGGCAAGAGAGTAATCAGCGCCGCAGCCATATCTTCCGTTGGAATTTTATAATTCACAAGAAAAGAAAAAGGTCAAATGCAATTTCACTTGTCTCTTTTGTATGCACATTATGATTTCTTCTCTCATTATAAATCTTTGTGTCCCTAGGTCAACTTCTAAATCGAAATCCCATCTGGGGGTTTGCATTATATTCCCCTCCCCCCACAATTTTAAGTGTTAATAAAGTATTATAGTTTCTACTATGCATAAATACTTAGGATTTACTAGCCATATACATATATATATGGTAACTGGAGTTGACATGACCAGTGAAAAGTTTGATCACTTAATAAGGATCTAGCCTACTAGGCTATTAACGGCGATTCAAGTATAATCCACGGCCAAGCCGTGTAAGACTTTGTTTCAATTGCCAAGTTATATATGCTTTGAAACGACTAATAATCTCCTCAAACAACGTTACTAGAGATATGTTCCTAGCTTCCACAGTCAAACGTT
Source organism: Eruca vesicaria subsp. sativa (assembly GCA_932364175.1). NCBI lineage: Eukaryota > Viridiplantae > Streptophyta > Magnoliopsida > Brassicales > Brassicaceae > Eruca > Eruca vesicaria. The sequence goes on along the minus strand of CAKOAT010255154.1, from coordinate 116,600 downwards.
GGAAGTCTACTATAAACCTTTCTAATCACGTGGTTTAAACAGAAAAAAAAAACTTTTCCTTCATAATTAGTCAAATTTCTTGGTGTTTTATTATGGTTAATAATTAATCTCTTGCCGTTTAAAGTAGCTTATCGAGTTTGAGAGAACATGTAGAAGAATCTAAAATACCCAATAATACTATAGGCCCAATTATGAACCATAATGGGCCTTAAGAGGCTTACTTAATTCATGGGCGCGTCAGTCTTACGCATTCGACAAAACTCGTGGAAGTCATAAGTTCACGACACGTGGCTGAGGAAAGAGAAACTCGGAATCCACAGAGCTAATTGGTGGAGCAGTGGTGGTGCTTGCTGCTCTCCTTTCTTCTTCGTCTTCATCGTTATATCTCTCTCTATATCGCTCCATCAGGCATCTCTGCTTTAGAAACCCTAATCTTCAATTCCTAAAGGTAAAAGTTCGTCTCTCTGTTACGTGTGCCTTTCTACGCTCTTCGTTTAATTTTGGCGATCTGGATGTTTGGTTTGGCTAGGTTCCTGTTAGGTTTTAGAGAAGAGATCTCGATTTGAATTCTGGGATTTCGGATTCGAAATTAGAGGTTGGCTTTGAATTTGAACTTTGTTTAGTTATATAATCTATTGATTTGAATTAGGTCTGGAAGATTGAAACTTGGTTGAATTGTTTATCGTGAAAATCTCAGAATCCATCTGGGTGTTCTTAATTTTTGATTTTTTTTTCTGGGGAATTAAGGATCGAATTATTGGGGAGTTCTTTTATTTATTTATATAAACTTCTCTTGAGATGTGTGTGTGAGTGATTTTCTCCATGTGGATTAGATTAGATTCATTGCTTTGATTTTAATTATTTGATTAACTGTCATGTTGCTTGTGTGTTCTGTGAATCTGCAGGTCAGTTGATTTTTCCATATGTGCTCCATCTATGCTATGTTCCATGACAATTAGAATTTTTTAGCTCAGAGTTTAATCATTATGTTGTCTTGGAAGTTGTTAATCACCTTGTATGCTTACATAATGGTGAGTGAAAGTACACTGCTTCGTTTGTTGGATCTCTCGCATTAGTCCTTTGTGAACTTAATTAGGTTTCATTTGTGTTGCCATTGATGGTTTGTTCATTGTGCAATCCCATTTCCACTGATAGATGAATATGTTGATATTTTTAACTGCTGTTAACATTAATGCCTCTTTTTTTTTCGTTGTGATTCTGTGAAAGTTTTGGTTTTTATTTTTGTTATTCATGCAAGATTGTGAAATATCTGTTTTAGATAGATGCCTGCGTAGATGGATATCATCTGACAACTATCGCTATCATATAATCCTTAAATCAAGAATGTGTGTGATACTGTTACTTTGAGTGTTGTATGCTTAGTTTATATCTGCAGTTTCGAGGAAGAGATCTCTGGTTATGTTGTTACAATCTTTTATGTGATTGTTTTTTCTTAATCGTTATGAGTATTTGTACAGGTGTGATTTTGAAATCATGGCCAAAGTTAGAAGGACAAGACGCAGCGTTCATTCACGACGGATCAGAGCAAGACCTTACAAATTCCAGTCTTCTAATCGTCTTGTCACAAGGAACGTGTTCCCAGAAGATTGTCCCAAGTGTATAGAGAAGAGGGACAACTGGGAGAATGTTATATGTTCGGTTTGCATGGAGTGTCCTCACAACGCTGTTCTTCTCCTCTGCTCCTCTCACGACAAGGGATGCCGTCCTTACATGTGTGGCACCAGTTTCCGATATTCCAACTGCTTAGATCAGTACAAGAAAGCGTCAGCTAAGCTGAAGTCAGCGAGTCGTCCACAGAACAATAAGTCTGAGCTTGGGAATCTCACATGCCCTCTTTGTAGAGGCCAGGTGAAAGGCTGGACAATCGTGAAGCCTGCGCGTGAATTTCTGAATCTCAAGAAGAGGATCTGTATGCAGGAGAACTGTGCTTTTGCTGGAACCTTCAAAGAGCTGAGGAAACACATGAAAAAGGACCATCCTTGTGCGAAGCCGCGTGAAGTTGATCCTGATGTCGAGCAGAATTGGAGAAGGCTTGAGATTGAGCATGACCGGGATGATGTTCTCAGCTCGATCAGGTCGCTTATACCTGGAGCAACGGTGCTTGGGGATTACGTTATAGAAAGGAACAACAACAACAACGACAATGGTTCCGACTCTGACGAGGGTGGTGATCATTACAACGGTTCAGGGATGGATGCTGGGTTTGGTAGAAATTTTTTAAATGTTATCCTTATGATGCATGCTGTTGAGGCGTCAAGGAATCAGACAAGACGATCTGATTCAGATTCGAGTGACTTGGCAATCAATCGTGGAACAAATGAGTCTGGAGAAGAAGAGGAAGATAGGCAGAGTAACTCTCTGGCAAGTCGAATGAGGAGACAAGGACGGGTTCTACTAGGACAATCAGGTAGGAGACGTAGAGATAGAGAAGCTAACCAGAGACCAGGTCCTCCTAGATGAGTGAGAGATATCACAAGCTCAAAGACAGAACCCTAAGTCTGATTTTGGGTTTCAAGTAAGTTTTATGGTAATGGTTTAGAATACAAATGTAGTTTTCAACAAAGTCCATTTGACCTGTGAAAACCTTTTCTGCTTTCACCATTGGAGAATATGGGAATTTGACTCAGATTTGCTCCTGATTGTCAAATGAAGCAGGTCTGTGTTTACTGGTTTTAATGTATCCTGATGTAACTTTTCTTGTCAAAATTTACATATGTGAATAAGCATGGTGATTAGTGATGCTTAGTGGTCACACTAATCAGAATCATGAACAATTGGTCACTTTACTCGTTTTGTTTATAAATTTTACTAGGGCAAACCCGCGCTTCGCGCGGGATATCTATATTAATATTTTTTTTGTGCAACTACATGTTAATCTACTATATTAATATTTGTTCATAGTTTTATCGTTTTTGTTTGTAATAGAACATATTTTAAGATATTGTACCATTTAACTTATTCTGTTGTGGTTTTTGTTTAGTAAACACACATTTTCATTTTCATTCTTGAACACATTTAATTAGTCTTGTTATTGTTTTATTATTATTTTAATCAAAAAATTATCACACATGAAACCAGTGGCAAACCAAGTATCATATTGGACTTGTTTTTAGATAGGTTGGTGATTGTAATATAATATTTAAAAATGGTTGAATTTTAAATTATATTGTTTTTTGTGAGTTAATCTTATTAGTTTGTTTTTGAAAAGATTATATACGTTCTGTATATATGAATTTTTCTTGAATCCACATGTCCATGTAGTTCCCTATTGTTACTAAAATATGATAAATATGAAGAAGATAGGAAAATAAACTAACTGATTGGTTTCTCTTTTCCTTTGACTGATATGAGTGTGAAAACACATGCATATATAGAAGGTCAGTACGTTCCAATATATATATAGGTCAGTATTAAAAAAAAATTGCTTGATTTCATTCAATCATTTTAATTCGCTCAAAAAAATTGTTTTAAGAGTTCTCCACTACTCCCATTGCTAGTCTTAGCGACAATAAGTATATGAGAAATTAAACCTCTCCAGCTAGTACCCCAACCAGCTGAATATGATATTATGCAATCTAAAGTGTAGGTTTACTTTGTTGTTTTTGTCATTTGGGATCCGATGTTTTCATATTTATAGATATTTTTGTTCATTGCTCAGACCCAATAGGTATTTTTCTCCACTTAAGATATGTAAATTAAAAAGAGTCAAAGAGGTTTTGTAGAGTACTTTTCCCTAGCAAACGTTGAAAGTTTTAAATTTGTTATCTCACTTAACTTATCTTCCAGCTTTATGTTACTTTTGTGTGTATTTGTGTTTTTTTACTCTAGAAAACCTCCTCTCAAGATAATCTTTTTGAAGTTGCAAACAACACTCTAGAAAATTTGCAAAACTATCTTATATATATCAGTGACACCAATGTGGAGACTTATCATTGAAGCATGAAGAATTATCAATCATAGCGGAGACTTATCACCATGCGGTCAACACAATTTGTAAACATAGAGCGTGCGGTTATTTTCACTCTTTTGCCACTGGATCACCTGTAAAACATGGTAAATAAAGAGTTGTTAATGCATCAGAGTAAAGAGAGGGAAAGACGGATAAAAACATAAGCAGGTTAGTAAAATAAACCTTCTTAATGTGAATCAAGCTTCATCTGTAATGTTGGCTCAGAACATGTCAACATAAAAAGATATTATCAGCTTGAAGTCTGGTTCTTAAGTTTCTCATTAGAGATTGCTCTAAGTCCTCTCGTACAACTGTTGTTGTTGCTCTGTTGCTGGGCATCTCCAAAACCCATCTGAACAATGCTTTTCCTATAATTTTCCCAGAACTTGTGTATCTGAAAATCTTAAAACAAAAAAGGAAAAAAATATTTGAGCATATGGGCTTTCAATACATCTCCAGAATCTGTGACATCAACTACTAATTACCACACACACACACACACACACACACATACAAATGCAACACATTTTGATACAGAATATTAATAGAAAGATTGTATTATCTCTGCTTCAAAAAGCATATTCTTACCTATGTGGATTTATAGTAACCATCTGCAAGGAAAAGAACAGGAAAACAAACCAAATGTTTCAGACCTTAAGAAGAGTTTTAAGTCCAATTTTCAAGCAATATTTCATAGAATACTGGGTTATACCTCGACTTGTCCCTGCAAGGAATATATGATTTCATCAAGCATAACTGTTTTGCTTGTTATTCGGTTGCAACCAGGAACCATATTATAAAGTAAAGCCATCCTCTCGCTGATCTTTTCTCTTCTTGCCTGATAACCAAACACAAACATCAACAACGTAAAGTTGAACAGAAAAATGGACAAAAAAACCCAGTTTCTCAGAGGTGTTTATTCTCTTTCAGTGAAGTTGTGGCTATTCGTTACATGGCCCCCTTCTAGGTCTAACATGAATAAAATCTTTCGGTGGCTCTGACGGATTTACATAGTCTTTACTAATTACTGTCACATTTACCATCACACTTCTATATGATTTTTTTAACTATTTACAACTTAATCTTACTTGATTCTCTTGGATCTATCATTCTCTTATGAAAACTTATCACAGACCCCAAATCAACATCTGAAGAGAATATCTTGCAGTAAAGTAAAACTCATACTCTTAGACATACAATTCTTATAGTAAGAGGAAAGGGAGAGATATTGTGAAATAAAGAGATCTTTGAATTAGAAGTTGTATGAGGCGACAAAGCTGTAGACTCTTTGCTACTACCCGCTTGGATCAAATTTTCTTCCTTGAGTTTGGTTCAATGTCTGAACTCGATCTAAATGTGGAAAACGATTCTATTGGAAAATATTTCTAAGAGTTTTTAGGATTTTGAGGATGAAGTTTACTATGAAAGGTTACCTTTTCATAGTTGGAGATTCACTAACTTGTAGGGAGGGATGATGCATTGAATGGTTTGAAGAAGTTAAGAATGTAGTTAATGGGAACAAATCAGCATCTGTAACGGTACGGCGGAGAAGAACACAAAAAAAGGACACGAAGGTGGCTAAATACTGAGATTCATCATGAAGATTAGTCTCAGATAACTTCCCGTAAACACCATTGTCGATTTAGCTAGTCAGAGATCGAAGAAGAATACAAACCTGGACGGCGACGGTCTCTGTATTTTAATTTGTATACCCGTCCGTAAGCCTGCAAGAAAATATTAAAAACCATCAAGAGAATAATAGTGAGAGACTGTCGGAATAACTTATGCGACGTCTGATTTTATGAAGAACAGAACACATACACTAACATCGACCATTAAGGAGGAGCAACGACCGGACTTGAGATCAGAAAAGAAAACCCTAGACATAGCCATTACAACAGAAAACAATTTAGATTTGAGAGAAAAGGATGGGAATGAGTATGAGACTGGGAAGAACAGACCTCTATATATACACATCTCCACCGACTATAGGGTGATAAGAGGGAATTGATGATAGATCATGGGGGAGTGTTAAATTCTGTAATCAATCAGTAACGAAACCAAACAGGTGTAAGAGGAAACGGAAAAGACCATGAGAGAGGAGTGGAGATGAGTATCAATGGCGGTGCTGAGGATAGGCGAGAAACACAGAAAACCCTTTCGCTGGGGGAGGAGACAATAAGACGGGCTCTGCACTTTACTCAACGAAAGCCCAAAACATTTTTACATCGCGAGGCCCATTTGTGAAAATAAAACACGTGTCATCAAACTATAGAAGTATTATCCTACGTGGCACTACAATGAGTGAGCAAACCTTACTTTATATATATAGATGTGCCCTTAACTTCAGCGAAAATATTAAGACTTTTGAGGCCACTAGGCCGGTCGTAAGGATATTGATATTAGGGGTGGGCACTTCGATTATTTATTCGGTTTCGACTCGGTTTGGTTATTTTGGTTCTAAAATTGTCGGTTTGGTTATTTCGGTTCTAAAATTTTTCCAACTGAAGTAAACCATAATTAATTTAGTTTGAATCGGTTTTAGTTGTGTTTTGATTCGGTTTAATTGACAACTTTAAGTTAATTTGTTTAAGAGATTGTATTTTAAAATTTAATTGCATGTCCATGAAATCATCACGTGTTGATAATAAATAATTAATTATATTTAATATAAAATTGAATAAAAATTTTAAAAACTACAAAAAGTTAATAAGAACATAATCGAATTAAAGTCCTCTAAAAAAAAAAAATCAAAGTCCACTAAAACAAAAAGATGTTTTTAAAAGAACATCATAACTAACAAACATCTCTTATACTAATAAAAAAAATCTACAATTAATCATCTTTTATGTGATATTATAAAAAAAATATGCAACAAATCACTAACTAGTATATGTTATACATAATCTATACCAGTATTAATTTATATATTTACTAAAATTTTATATTTAAAATTTTATACCCATGATTTCATTATTATAAATCTAATATATATTAGTTTTACTAACTAAAGTTGAAAGCATAATATGAATTTCTTTTTAAGATTTTAGTTCATGTAAATTGCTAATATGCCCAATTAAAATAATAATCAAAAATATTAATTTTTTCGGTTTGGTTTGGTTTCAATTTGCTTCGGTTTTGGTTTGAACAAATTTTAAACCAAACTATTTGATAATAACTTTAGTTTGGTTTGGATCGGTTTTGGTTTGGTTGGTTCGGTTCGGTTCGGTTTTTTTGCCCACCCTTAGTAATTGGTTTCTAAGTTTTCAAGAACACTCAAATTACTTTGATCAAAAAAATAGAACACTCAAATTACTATATATATATATTCTACTCAAATGTATCTTAGAGCGGGAATTGGAGACCCACAAATACTTGCGAAAAAGCTTATGATTGATTTCTTTGAATAACATGATCTCATTTCTTGTAAGTGTATCATTTATTTGGGCATGAAATGTCAATAAATAAAACGGTGGGGGCCTTGTTCTTACTATCCTTCTCACTTTTTTTTTTAACTCGTCGCTTTCGAGTTTTGTCTTTGTCCCCATATTTAAGGCAAATTACAGAACAATAAAGGGAGGAGGGTCAATGTAATTGTGAACAAATTGACAAAAATAATTGAAATGCATCCAAGTTTGAAATCGAGCAGAAAGTTTAATTCACTAAAAAGAAAAAGAAACTGGCAATGAAAATATTTAAAACAAATGGTCTATGAAAGAAAATGGTTACGTAAGATGAGTCTCACTTCTCCATGTTCTTCAAAAACAAAATCTTATCCATTCCATTTTACAACAATTCATTAGACGTTTCGAATCTAAGAGCACAATTATCGGGAGGCGCTTAGCCTAAAAAGTAAGGGTGGGGGGCCCAACTGAAGAAAAATTCGACGCTTCTGTTGCCCCAATAAGCGTCGGCTTTTCATGGGTGCTTGGGCTGTTCTGCGGGCCCCACGACACGTGGCGGCCCGCGATTGGTTCCTTTTCTGTTTTTTTTTTTTTTTTTTTTTAAATCTGAAAAAAAAGAAAAAAAAAATAAAACAAAATTCTAAGCACCCCTTTTTTCTCCCTCCCCGATAATTGTGCTCTAACTAAAAGATCTCTAGCCGAAAGCGTTATCAAGAAGAGAGACAAAAGAAGGCCATCTTATTGATTATTACCCGAAAAAGAGGAAAAAACATTTTGGCTTTTTAAAAGTTTGAAGTAGTATAAAGCTTACTTTTATGGATGTCGGTAACTTTGAGAAAATTTAGCATCATCATTTATCTCTTTTCGTATACTTTAGATTTTAGACTTGAGTGTTATCGTTTAGCGTATTAGGGCATCTCCAACCCAACTCCATTTTTACTTCAAAATAGAGTAAAAGTGATTATGGAGTAAAAAATACTCCAACCCCATTTCATTTCTTACTCTATAATGAGATTTACTGCATAAATGGAGTAATCTATTTTCTCTTTGTTCACTACTCCATTATGGAGTTACAAATAGAATAGGGTTGGAGCATTTTTACTCCATAATCATTTTTATTCCATTTTGAAAGAAAAAATGGAACTTTACATTGGAGATGCTCTTAGATCATCCACATCCATGATTTCAAAAGATTTGTAGCATTATATAAATTAATATATAACAATGAAGAAAGAGAGTAACGGTTTTATTTGAGCTATCCTCTTCAAATGGGGGGGAATAAAGTTGATTTTGAAAATGTCACTAAACAAAGAAAAAAACGGATGCACGTACTTTCGTCTTGTTAATCATTTATATGTAGGAATACTTTAATATGGAATTTCTATGCATGGGAAAATGATAACAGGTTTGTACTGTTATTATGCCGCATCATGTGAGTTAGCCACCTAAAAGAACCATTCCATGTGATTCGCACCACCATAAATATACACTATTTCGACACCGAAAAGTAAGTTGATAAACCGAACTTCACTTTGAAAATGGATGACATAAATGTTTTTTTTTAACCTTGGATATTACAGGTCCATGAAAAGATCCACACTAATTCTCAAAGATGGTGATGGACATAAACGATTCTTTTTCTTAACAAAATGGTTTGTTTAATTATGAATTCAATAAGGGTATCTCTAAGTTTCAGTTCGAATGTTATTCTTTGTTAACTGACGATCTACAAATGTCTCATACATTCTGATTGGAATTTTACAGGAGTTTTTTTCAGAGTTTTATAAGTATGTAAATATTATAGAGAAAGACGGATTCCTTTACTTCTTTAAGAGCTTTTTTTTCCCTGAAAAATAACGTTTTACATTACCAACTCATCATTTATATACAATTCACTTTTTTTTGTCGAAATATATAATTCATATGTGGTTAATAATCTATAGCGAACAACTGTGATTTAATTGCCGCCTATAGGTGTCTTAAGTAAAAAGTTCAAATTTTCATTGTATAGAGATCCTCTCAGTTTTTTTTTTTTAACACTGGATAGTAACAATAGTTCAAGTGAACAATTACATAGACTAATAACGAAAAGAAAGATGTCAGTAGACACCGTCATAAAGATATAAGATAATAGAAGCAATAATTAACCACTTCCTTACTTATTTAGCCTCCAATACGAGTAAGTGATGCAGCCATGATGGGGAATGCCGAGCGATATACGANCAGAAGAGAGCCCATAGGTCGGCCTCGGTTTTTGTGCGCATGTATGAGTAGGCCCGTCGACTATGCATGATGGTGGTTCCGTTTTCATCGCGAATAATCCATGATGCACCGCTCGGCTGATTTGGATTTACCCATGAGGATCCTACATTACATTTTAGGATTCCAGCGGGGGGTTTCACCCAATGATACTTTTCAATGAAAAAAAAAAGAGATCCTCTCAGTTAGTTGTCCAAAAAAAAAAAAAAAGAGATCCTCTCAGTTAAGATGATATTAATCAATCATCTATCTTTCTTTTAAACAATGATATTATGTTCTCACAATATAGCAAAAAGCATTTCTTCATTGAATGTCCCCATTTTCTATAAGAAGATTACATTACACAAACCTGTTATTTTGTCTTAAATGTTATTTGTTTGATTTGTGACATTGTATTGATGTAGTACAAATTATATTGTCTGACGTGATACCGTCTTTTTGTTCTGTATCTCACTGAGCCGATAGATAGGCAGAGATAAAAGAGTTGGAGGTAAGAGGTACAAAAGTAAGAAAGTAAGTTGTTTTTCTAAAAAAAAAGAAAGAAAGTTGTACTTGCTCTAATTTCTCATTTTCGTATGGGTATCTCTTATTGTTATCTTATGTCAATAATCATATTATGGGTATGTTATTTTATTATCAATAATCGGAAAATATCTTATCAACTTGTTATTGTTATAAAACTTTTAGTAAAAAAAAAAAAACTTGTTATAAAACTTAGTATGACATAAAAGGCTGGACATAAATAGTGACATCATTTGAAAAAGGAAAATTAAAGTGGTCCAATGAGTATAAATATTTCTGGAAACAAGAAAATGAAATCATATAATAGAAATATTTAAGAATTGGGGTCGTCACGATGTGACATGACCTATAAAGATGATTATAAAAGGAAGGAGAAGAAGGAAATCATGGAAGTGAGTGAAGAGGGTCTGGCGATAGAGACTGGTGACTGACTCTTAACCATTTCAAACTTTGGCACTGAAAACCATGGCGTTTTTTTTTCTCTTTATCATTTCTTTTACTAGTTTATTTCGTGTAAAAGAAATGACACCTATTTCTTCCTCTCTGAAAATGACTTTTCTTCTCTTCTCGACCTCCTTACATTTACATCATTGTATTTTTCACATTGATTTTTCTTTTGCATGAATGGGTGAGCTTATTCTTTTAGTTTGTTCCTCCCATTTTATAGCACACGACCCCTCAATTTTTTTCAACTCTGCCAACGAATTAAGATATTTAACTTTGCTCTAAACGAACCTGTTTCTATAATTCCACTAGTTCTTTCATTTGTATAACAAGAGGTATACATTTCGGGTAAATGGTTAGGTTTGTATGCTGAATAGGCAAATTTAGCAAAAAAATAAAAATAGTATGTTATCCACCAGAGCCTGTCTTGAGATTTGGCGGTCCTATTCAAAAAAATAAAATAATATTATTTTTCTTTAATTTGTTAAAATATATTTATTTTTTTCTTTAAAATAGTTTAAATTATTTAATTTGTTAAAATATATTAGTAAGTTTAATAACATAAAATATATCATTTGAGTTGTACTATCAAGTTTATTTATATTTAAATCATAATAACAAAAATATAGTTTATATTTATAATTTCTTTATGAACTATTTTTATTTTAAATTTTATAGATTTAACCCAAATTATATTATTTTTATGTATTTAAACAAAATAATTGTTTTAAATAGAAACACCATTCAATTTTTTAAAAATAAAGGCCCTCAGCCTCAGCTTTGGTTATCACAAAATTTTGCTGATCACTGGATTACCGGATTCTGAAAAAGATGTCTTAGTAGGGGTTATTAGTTGTAGTATTTTAATGAATTTAGGATTCTTTCTTGGATTTAGAATTTTTGTTAAATTCATTGATTTTAAAATCAAATAAAGTAGATTTCAGAATCAATACATTGATTTCAAAATCAAAATAATTGGATTATCATAAATCAATCCAATGGATTTACAATAAGTTGGGTTTAAATATAAAAACTACAAGATGTGTTTTTCTTATTCTCCCACTGACATTTTTACGGGTTTCAAGTTTTTGTTTTTTGTGTTAATTTTCTAATGTATAATAGAGATTATATATACATTATGATGGACCATTACAATAGAAAAATAAAAAAAAACTATTATTTTAGTTTGAAAATGTAGAAATCGGACAATTAGAAATTAAAAAAAAAACAAGTAGAAAACTTTCGAAAGTGTGAGTGCTTGATGTTTTTCTAATGGAATTTGTTTCAAGACTAACCTTTAACAAAAGTCTTGTTAGTGCTTTTCATAATTAACGAAAATTAAAGCCAAAGAAATATTAGGAAAACCAATAATATAGATGTATCAAAATAACAAGGTTTAACTCAATATTTGTTCTTTTGTATTTTTAACTTAAAAACACTCCCAAATCCATGCAAATCCAAGTTTTAATCAAATCATTATACAAATAATTATTATTGATTAACACCTGATTTTAAAATCTATTTTGAAATCACAAAACCAATAACAATGAATTTAAATATGAATTTTAAAATCATAGAACCAATAACAATGAATTTGAATACGGATTTTAAAATTACAGAACCAATAACACTAGATTTAACTTGCATTTTCAAATACATTAAAATATATAAACCAATAACACCCTCTTAGTTAATAAATGTCGTCATATTAATTAGATAATTAATTTTTGTAGTTAATGATACATTAATATTGTAAATGAGTGGTCATAGGATAGTTTATAATTAGTACAGTAAAAATGTATCGACTTCTAGTATTCGCTTCTTAAATTTGTTTATCGAAATATTTCTTATTCTCATGCTTTCAAATGATTGGGTTTCCCATAAGCTTTCCGGTTCTACGTAACTGTGATTTAAGGTCTTTGTGAGAAAACGACATATGTAATGAAATACCATAGGTACATTTAAATACCATAGAGAGTGAGGCATAATTATAACCTTAGAGGAAATCATTTATTAGTATTCACGAAAACCACATGGTGACCATGCAAGCGTTTTAATTCGTAATTATGACTCGCACCAAATGTAAATTCTAGTTATTTAAATATTTTAAATCTAAGAAACACTTGATTTTTTTTGTTTGAAGAAGAAGAAGTATATGGGCAAAATTTGTTTTGTTTTGTATGAACTGCAAAAAAAAAAATTTGATCTTCTATAATTTTTATCCATCCTCTAAATCTCTAAATCATATACATCTATTCCATTTTTTGGTTGAAATCCGGTGTTAAAATGTAATCACCATAATAAAAATTTGTTTAGTGTCCAATTGTAAGAATTAAAAATTTAATTTCAAAGGAACTGTGCAATATAATTTCCAACATTAATCCTAGTTAAAATAATAAAATTCATGTAACTAACTATAAAACATATTTTACCAAAAAAATATATAAAACATACATTAAATATATTTTATGACATGTATTATTTAATACTAATGTGTTCATGTAATTGTATTTACTTGGTTACTTTATGCTGGAAAAATCTGTTTAATATAATATTATTGTTGTGGAATTTTTTTCCTAGAAAAATATATCTTATATTAATTTTCTTAATTAAGTTTCAATGATATTCAGTTTTTAAACATATTTTTGAAATACACCTTAAATAATAAAATTGTAAGAATAAAATAAAAATTCTAAGGTTCTGAAGTTGGTGGTAGAATGCAAGAATTTTATGATATCGCTTTAAAGTTTGCATGGTGGATGCTCCTACCTCTGAGTCTATTATTTTATAGGTTTATTCAAGGTTCTCTATTTTTGAAATGAGAAGTTATTGGCCTTACTTTTTGAGAACTAAGCTATTTTCCCTAAAGTTTAACAGCTAATTATCTCAATTTATTATTTATTAATCTATAATATAATTTGTGAAGTATTTTTTTTTGCATTAGAACACTCAAATTAAAAGTTGGAGTCTAAAATCACTAATATCCTTAATAAATAATAAAATATGTTACTATATAATTAACCATATATTAAAAACTAATTTATAATTATTGAATATAAAAATAGGTTATATTGTGTTATAATCTTTACTAACCTTCATAAATTATTAGATTTGTTAATATATAACTAACCATAAATTAAAAACAATTTTTCTAAATTTTCTAATTAGTATTATAACAAAATAATTTATTTCTATTATGCAAAAAATTATTCTACATCATGAAATCTTTATTGTTTAAATCCCTACATATATATTATGTATATAATTTTATGTATCCATGAATGTTTTTAAGTTTATTTTCTGCAATAAAATATAATTTTATTATACTAAAAAACTTTTGCATATGTAAAATTTTGATATTTAATTATTTAATAAATATGTTAAATTTTATAAATGTGTTCAAGTTAATTTTATGCAAAAAAAAATATTTATATAATGATGAAAAATGCTATATATATAATTTTTGTTGTTTAATTTATTTTTAAATATTTTAAACATATGAATTAATAATTTATCTTAATGATACTTGAGTTGATGATATATTTATTTATAAATCTCTGTAAATTTATTATGTTGGCACCCACTTACAAACATCTAGTTATGTATAGTACACAACAAAATATTATGGTCAAAATATAGTTTATGAGATTTCCTTTTGATGCGAAACTGAAAGGATATGATTTCTTGTTTTGTCACATTGTTACCAAAACCCAACACGTCAAGATAAAAATAATGAAATCAGTCAAGTTAAAATTTACTGTTTGAATATACCATGCACTGCAAACGTGAGATATAGAGATTATATAGTTCACCTGAGAATCTTGTGTACGATTTGACCTCATCACTTTATATTCGCATTTAATGCAAATACTTGTGTCTTTTTAAAAATGTGGGGATAATATACTAGTATGTGTTTTTTCTTCTGTAACATTAAATAAAAGAAAAAAAAAATACATCGACAAATTATTAGACTAAACAAAGTTACAATATCCACCAACCAAGCAACAGACGCAAGTTACCCAGCCACATTTGATACTACAAACTCTTCTCATCTTTGGTTTTTGTTTGAGAACAAAAAACAAACCAAATCTATACTATACTAAAAGGGGGATATACTCCCCCCTCATGCTGCCACCTAGGATTTTTTAATCCTCCAATCAGATTTAATTATTCATCCAGCTCAACCACTTAATTGGTTTCGAATGGGCTTTCGTATTTGGACAGTGAAAAGCCCAGGGAGATATTGAACGAGTTGGCCCCTCACAAGCCCATAGAGCACCATCTNAAATCTATACTATACTAAAAGGGGGATATACTCCCCCCTCATGCTGCCACCTAGGATTTTTTAATCCTCCAATCAGATTTAATTATTCATCCAGCTCAACCACTTAATTGGTTTCGAATGGGCTTTCGTATTTGGACAGTGAAAAGCCCAGGGAGATATTGAACGAGTTGGCCCCTCACAAGCCCATAGAGCACCATCTCCACTAAATCTATGCGCCGCAGAGAACCCTAAAACTTTCCAAATCTAATTGTCGTACACTTTCTCTTCGGCTTCTCCGACATCTTCGTTTGATTGTGTTCACTTCAACTTCTCTACAATCTTTCAAGTTTCCCCCACTACTCTAAATCTTTAATTACATTCATTGTCTCTCTTAACTTTCTCTATCAAAACCTCATATTTAAGAAGCTCGATCTCCATGATTTCGACCACGAAAAGCTTTTCTCCCTATTTTTACCTAAAGATTATCCAAGAACATGAAGCCAACCGGTGTGAAGGAGCCACTGACATCAGGCGACGAAGCGACGGCCCCATCTGGACCGGTCAAAATCGTTGGTCAACCCCGTCTTGCTTCCGACCAACTCATCTCAAAGAAACCAGAAGGCCTACTGTCGGATAACTCAAAAACGATCAAACCAAGCCATAAACGCGGCTCCTCTTCCGGTGTCAACATCGCCGGTGGGTGGAACGGATCCGCCTCCGCCGCCGCGAAAGGGAAATCAATCGTCGCCGATGAGGTTGGGAAGGTGCTAACCTTCAAAGATGTTACTTTAGGGCCTAATGATGGCGAGGTCCGGTTCCGGTTGATTCACTTTTGGGAGGCCATGAATCCCATCACAAAGACACTCATCGGCATCGAAATGCTTCTCATCGATGAAGAGGTATTGACCGGCTAATTCTAAGTTAATTCTTCTTCTGCATTAATTTTTAATTTTACGTTCGAAACACATATATATTGTAACCACATGGCATGTTGATTCTTTTCCCAAATTTGTTGTTGGTCTCTGTTAGGTAATTATCGTACCCAAATTCTGGTAAAAGATTTTTCCGACTAATATTTTAGGCTTAACAACTGCGAAGATTGAATTTTTTTGAAATATAATTATGGGTTAAGATTAATTAACGTCTGACGTTCCGTACACATGTTTAATTTAAGAACTGCATAACTGATTTTCGTTTTCCCAATTTGATGTCCTTGCTTGCGTGTTAGTCTTCTAAATTACTATTAGTTGTTAAAGTAATTGTTTTTATTTTATTGTACGGCATGGATTTATTCTGCCAGTGGTTAAAGATCATTCCACCGCGTTACCTAATTTTTTTTTACAACCTTTTCAACAACAGGAAACAGTTATCCAGGGTTTCATCCCACCAGGCAGGTGTGGCACCTATTTGCGTCACCTGAAAGCTGGTTCAACTTATCGACTCACAAGGTTTTTTGGATCACAGAGCAAAAACATGTACAGTGTTGCTGACCCAAGCGTCACCATCAGTTTCTCTTGGAATTCAGTCCTCTCTGAATTCAAAGACAGTTCTGTATGTTTTCCTGAGGATAGATTCCGGGTTCATAGCCTGAAAGAATTTGAAGCTGCCGCAGATAAGCGAGGCGATCTTTATGGTAAGTGCAGATCATTATAATTATTCACACTGTTCGTATATGATTATTGTAAACTTTGAAATCCAAAGCTAGGATACGATTATATTAGACTACAGTTTCAGATATTCAAACCGGTTGTCTGTGTTTATGAGATTTTAACCATTGCGTTTTGCTGTCCTCTCAATGCAGATTACATTGGGCACATCAAACTTGTGAATGGGGAGGTTCCCAATGACAAACTTCTCATTGACGAAGCATGGCTAGCTGCAACTCGCCGTCTTGAGCTTCACGTCCAAACACATGAGTATGTTATTCTCAAAAACCTACATGCAAATAATAAAGATTGAGTTCACCTGAACACTGAATTTTGGTTTCCATTTTTTTTTTTGACACAGCGACCCAGTGGTTAAGCTCAATCTCTGGGCTAAAGCTGCCTGCGAATTCTGTGCCAAGTTCAAAGCATCTGGAGGGACTGCAAGTGTTATCTTGATCACCACTTTGAACCCAAAACGTTTTGGAGGTTTGGCTTCCCTACTTTTATTTGGTTTTCGTACATGTTAGATAGCATTCGAACTAGGACCGTCTATGTATTATAATTCTTTGACACGGAACTAATGCGTTGTTCTGGTACAAAAGTATTTTGCAAAACTCTATACTGCTTATTTGAAAGTGTATTGATAGAAAATAGGTGTATAGTCAAGCAAAAACAAAAGGTTTAAAAAAAAAACATGGGAATTCTCTTTTTTTTTTTAAAAAACCTTAGCAATGTTTCCAATAAGATTGAATTACATAAACATATCACTTTACATCAGTATGACATTGTTTCACTGCTTAAACATGGTTTCTTTCTTCCCATAGGTGTTTTCTCTCTGTCTTCTACTACAGCATCGCGGGTCTTCATAGATCTTGATATCCAAGAAACACGCTCATATCTCAGTTGGTAGGTTATATGAAATTTTGTGTTAAAAAAAAGATGTAGACTCCTTCAAATTCCGTGATATCTTCATTCATATTTGTACAGGTTGGAATCGAACTTCGAAGTTGCCAACAGAGTTAACGCAACAGTGGTGACTAAGCCTGAGCCAGCGACACTGGGTGACATACTCGCCTACATGAAGCAGGCATCCGCAAAGGTATTACACCTCCCACTATCTGAAACATTAAGTACGATAATGTAAGTATCTCATTTAATTTACAATTTTTCCACAGGTTGCTTGGTTTCAGTGTACAGCTACTATTGATGATGTCGTGCATGGTGCTGGGTGGTATTATATAGGATGTCGTGTGTGCCATACCAAGGCCATCAAAGGGGCAACAACTTTGATGTGCAAGAAGTGTGGAAAGAATGAAATTCAGGGTGTGCCACTGTAAGTATTATTGTTTGCTATCACACTTTCTTTGCTTACAATGGCTATTAATACCTCTCCGTTGTAGGTACCACTCGAAACTATCTGTGTATGACCACAAGGATCAAGCTGTCTTTGTACTTCTCGGTGATGCTGGAGAGGAGCTGACTGGGAAAAAGGCTGCAGAGTTGGTTGATAACTACTACGAGGTATTGCAGTTACCTGAACGTTTGCAAGCATTTATAAGTTATTCTCATTTGAATAAAATTGTACTTACAATGTGTAAAACTATATCAGGCCAACGAGATTGAAGAAGAGGATCACATTGTCCCAGTGCCTCAGGCTCTAATTGGCACCATAGGACAAACAAGGAAATTTGTTGTCATGGTGTCCGCCTATAATCTCAGTGGCAAGTCTCAGACTTTGACTGTGACAAAGGTTCTCCATCTTGACACCGAAGATCCCAAAGTCAACATTGGTGATGCAGCTGGGGAGGCAACTGAAAACGGAAGGGAAGATCATGCAGAGGAGCCGGTGAAAAGGGGTGGCGTTGAGATTGAAGGTGAAGGAGCCAAGCGTACAAAGCATGGCTAATGGGAGTTAGTACTGGTTTTGTTTCAGTTTAATGTTTTGCTCTGCTTTCCTTTTAAATGGATTTCCTTTCCAGCATTATGAACCTGGTTTTGTTTCTATTGACTACTTTGCTTTCTTTTCTTTTAAAATGGATTTACATTTGCACCATTATAAAACCCTTTTCAGGAGTACGAGTGTGTTTAAATATTTACTATTAACTTATGCATATTGGTGTCATACTTACGAATCGATGCATGGGCTTTCCCAACTTAGGATTGTTATTTTAAGTGTCTTCTCAGTGTTCCGTGGTGACCTGTATTTTGGTTCAACCTTTAACTGCAAGAATAGTTATCAGAAGTTCGTCTTGAGCTTACAACACGTTTTCTCTTTACGACCAAAACCGTATAAACCTGAGACACAAAAACTCACATCCAACAAAATGAATAGTTATTAGAAATTCGTCTTCAGGCTTATTTCATCAGTCAGCCAGTGTTTTTAAAACCGACCCAACCACTGAAACGGACAACTGCCCGGGCCACCAATTTAACTTAACCCGTGGATGAACCGCGAGTTAATAAATGAATTACATATATTAGGTTATATTAAATTACTTACAAAATTAAATATATATAAACTTAAAAAATTATTTCGTACTTTAAAAAAATAAACTTATTGTTTGGATATGTATATAATTTAAACTCAAAAACATTTACTAAAAATTTAATTTAAGTTAATATATTTTTATTTGACATACAAAATATTAAAATAGTTTATACTATTTTAAAAAATTGTGACAAGTTAAGATTTTGACATCTAACAAAAAATATGTCTAATTTTAATGATTAAATTAAACTTCAAATCTAAAAAAAAATACAATCATTAATATATTACCTATAACTAAATAAGACGGCAATAAATCTGGAAAAACCAAACTTTTATTTGGAAATTTAGAATACTGAAAAACTGAAAAGTAAAAAATTAAAACCATAATTTAAAACATTTTCCAAACAAGAGTAAAATATCTAATGGTTCAACCAACCGCATAACCGGCACATGGTTTTGTGTTTTAGTGGGTTTGTGGGTTTTAGCCGGTTATTAAAACTTGAGTTTTACACTAAATTCAAACCGGATTTATTCTCGGTCACCAGGTTTACCGGTACATCTGCGGATCCGTTTCGGATTTCAAAACATTGAGTCAAACCAAAAAAATCCTTATACTATTCCGAAATATAAAACGCCCCAAAACATAGACTTAGTACTACTGCCTTCATTATCAACAGCAGCAAATTGGTTCGTATATTGCAACTGAAATGCAACGAATGTCCACAGAAAAATATAGCAATTTGATAATTTTATTGACTATAGGATAACGTACGAATAATGATGTGATGCAATAACAACTAAGCTAACTTTGATACGTTTGTAAGTCAAACGCCATTACATCTGGTCAAAAACAACTCCCCCATTAAAGGTCTTTATCAAAGATATGTTACAAGAAATAAACACAAGCTAAGGTTTCATCACCCTAATTGTCTATAAGACCCACCTACCATACAACCAAAATAAAACATCCAGCCACCACTGTCAATCCTAAAAATGAATAACCAACCCTTCCTGCAATACCACTTCTCACACCAAACTAAACCCCCTGCAGTCACGCCCAGAATGACGCTTCAGGTGTACATCCACAGACCCATGACACAACAATCAGCCATTGATTTTCAACTACCAATCGTCACCGACAATGAAGGTAATTTAATTGAAACAGATTACATTGATCTCATGTTAGGTTACCATCAGATAAACCCTGAAGACTCCACAATGCTTATCCATGAGATTTCGGAATACGTCACGGAAGTCCTAATCAGCAGCGTTCTCAACACGAACTTTCATATACAAATAACTCTGACACTCACGGACAACAACCCAGAAGCAACTGGAAGACTTGACATCGACCTCATCATAACTGACCTAGAGGGAACTACTAGACCTCCACATATGGAAGAACGTTACAACACATGCACTGTGTGCTTTGAGAATTTCAACAATGGCAAATACATATGCGCTCTTTCGTGCGGCCATCAATTTCATTTCCAGTGCATTGACGAATGGCTCCGTACAAACATTAGCTGCCCCATATGTAGGGAGACTGATGTTTAGAGCCTCCAGTATCACAATTAAAAAGGAGTTTCAGTTTTATTATTTATTTTCCTGATTTAAATAGCTCTGGCTGAATTCAATAAATAATAATACTAATGTTCTAAACAAAGCCTCCCATCAACCCTTCTTTAAAAGTTTATCATTTACATCTTAAACTGCAATAATACTTCCAATACTATAACTTTCGAATCGAAAATCAAAAGCCAGAAACATAAATAAAATTTACTTTAATTTTTACCACAAATCACAGCTAATGAAGTCTTAAGAAAAAATAAATCTTACAAATTATTAAAAATTAGAAATGAAAAATAAGATTCAAGTTCTATACATGAATTAGTACTACAAAATTTGATTTTAAAGTAAACCAATGTGAGAAATAATTAAGATAATGCGCGAACAAAAAAATTATCATACAGACAACATATACAAACATGGATTATTTTCTAATCACCCAAGAGAATTAATTATATTAATTATATTTAGAACCATTTCAAAAAATGAACCAAACTCGAGAACAAAGATTCTAACCAATCATTAAATCGTATAATATCCAAATACATATATACTCGGAATTATTTTGTTTCCCACCATTTTCGTACTCGAATATATCTGGGATTATTGATGCCAAATACACACACATACAACTAAATAATATATAAGCTAAATGACACCCACACAAAACAATTCATCATTGGATTGTAATTTTAAAAAGGTTACAATCATTAACTAATTACGCTGCATTGAAAATTTAGGTTATACTCATTCAACTATATTATTTAAAATTTAAGTCTTAAACATTTTAGGTATTTTTAAATAAATAAAAAAACACCCAAACAACCCGGGCGTAGCCCGGGAAACGGATCTAGTNCACCCACACAAAACAATTCATCATTGGATTGTAATTTTAAAAAGGTTACAATCATTAACTAATTACGCTGCATTGAAAATTTAGGTTATACTCATTCAACTATATTATTTAAAATTTAAGTCTTAAACATTTTAGGTATTTTTAAATAAATAAAAAAACACCCAAACAACCCGGGCGTAGCCCGGGAAACGGATCTAGTTTATATTAAAAACCCAAAGAATATCATAAGATAACCTTCAATTTCAATCAAAGAGCAAAAAAAGGAAGAACATATATTGTCTTTTTTTTTTCAAGGTCTATGACGATGCTCTATCACTCGCTTTTTCACCTTCGGTAGTCGCTGAAGACACATAGCTCACAGCAAGTGATGTACTCTCATCGGTACAAGGCGGCTGTGCAAGAGGAGGATGAGCAGAAGCAGCAACAGCAACAGCTTGGAAGTGTCTCTTGCAATTATGACAAGTAATTTGCATCATCGTTGCACTAATCCTCCTACTTGCTTCTTCTCTATAAAGCTGAGCTTTATGAAGCTCAGCTTTTGCATGTTGCCTTATTCTCTTGGCTTCAGCAAACTCAAATTCCGCAATCTCTATCTGCCTTTTCGCTTCTCTTCTGGCTTCCTCTTTTTGTCCCAATAGCAAGCTCGTCTCTCCCTTCTCGTAGCTTGACGTTGTCGGCTCCATCCCTATCGACAAACTGAGGCTTGTCTCATCAGCACTAGCCCGCGATGGAAGTAGCTGAAGCTCGATGCTACTACCAGTAGTAGCGCATGACCCAAAGAAAGGATGGAGCAAATCGGATGTTTGTTGTTCGAACGGTGGAGCTTGTCTTAACAAAGGATGTCCTGGCAATACAGGACCAACGGAGAGGTCAACGTTTTTGGCGGCTGAAGCAGTTTGTGTAGCGTTTGCGGCTTGTTGTTGTATGCGGTGGCCTGAGTGTTGTGATCGACGCATGGTGCAATTGTCTTGGTGCTCAATGAAACTCTCCACTCTGAATCAAGAAGAGTGTATATTTATATAGTTAACTAAAAATAGAAAGCACAAAGTAATATTTGTATCAAACAAACAAATAAAATATAATTTAACTATGTTAGTGGAGTTAGGTATCTTTTGGATTATATACTTAAACAATTTATCTACTTAACAATTATATATCTCATGAGCATGAGATGCAAGACTTTGAGTTTTAGTATGGTATTATATACTTAAACAATATATCTACTTAACAAAGTGCTAAAATGAAATCTGTGATGGGGTCAACGTAAGTTCAAATATATAATCAAAACATAATCCTTAAATATAAAATTAATTAAAATATTTCAGACAACAATCCAACAATCCAACAAACCTCAGCTTCCATTAGTAAGCTTGTTTCAAGATCTCTGTGCATTATCTATAATCAAAACATGCATGTACACGCCAAACTAGAAAAAACATTCTTTGATTTACTTTAAGGATTCAGATATCTATATATATATATTTGTATTTAAAAAAACTATATTGATAAAACTAAATAAATATTAGTATTGCCACTAGCTAGGGTTTCATGAAAACGGAACCTGGAGAAAACGCGACCGCAATCGCAGGAATGGCCGCGAGTGCCACATGTTTTGAGATGAGCTTTGTAATCAGATTGAACAGCGTAGCCTTTTGAGCATCTCTCACAGATCCATTGCTTGTGGTTACTGTGTTTCCTTCGAAAGTGTTTCTTGATTCCCACGAGATCACCGAGGGCGTGACAAGGGTTGTGGTGGAGACATGTCGGCTCTGGACAAACGTAGACTCTCTTCTTCACTTCCTCGGTGGTCTCTCTCTTTAAAAGCTTCCATGGAACTTTATGCCTTCTCCTGTGCATCTGTAGATTCTGGTCTCTCTGAAACCCTTGATTACAGATCTCACACACGTACCGATCTGATTCTAGTAGTGTTCTTGGAGATAAAGATACCACCTCAGCCTCCGGATCTGCCCCCCGTCAGAAAAGTATGATTAAAAAAAACCATTTAGAGAAATAAAAACTTGAACCAAATTGTGACCAAAGTCAAATTTTCAACAGATAAAATGATTACTTTCAAGAATTTACTGATGCAAAAAAAATTGGAAACTAAGTACCAAAAATAAAATACAAATAGAACAAAATTTCTATTTATACCTGGTGTCCCAGCAGGTCGTCTTTTCCTCTTTTGGGTCACGGCGGCTCCATTACCGTCGGGAAGAAGATCGGAGGAAGATGAAGGAGGAGGATTCCGATGATGGTTTATGTTCTTGCTTCTCTCGTAGTCTATCATTGGATGAGGTTTTCTTTTTTGTTTTTTATCTGAAGATAGTGTTAAGTGTATACAGGAAGGGTACTGTGACTAACAAATAATAAGAACAATATTGAGGAATCTTTTGTTTTTCATGCAGGAGAAAGAAGGAGAGATTGTTTTTTGTTTTGTTTCTTTGTTTATTTGGTGGAGAGAGTATTGTGTTTTACATCTTTACTAATAGAGGAAGAAAAGTAAGATGAGTTAAGAGAGAGAAACAAAGGGCTTTGGTTTTGGTTTTCTGAAATCATCTTTTTATCACATAAAGGGAAAAGCTTTTCTAAACCCTTTACTCTCCATCTTTTTAATAATTTTCTGATGAAAACAAAAAAAAAAATAGAAAGAAAAGATGAAAACTTTCAACTTTTTGTTAATTGTTTCATTGACCTCTCACCTTAGATGGAGAAATGCATTGTATGGTCGTTGGTGCTTTAATCTTCTTCAGAGTAGTTATGAACCTCTCTTTCTCTCTCTCCTCTCTTTTTTCTATCAGTACACTGTTTATCTACAAACACCAAAAACATATATGCAGAGAAATGTTGTAATACATGATATAAAGAGAGTGGGACAAGGAGTTTGGAGCCCACATTAGCATCTGGACAAGAAACAAAAAAACATCCCCTTCCACAACAAAACAATTACAAGTCATTATTATTTCATATCATACAATATTCGATCAGACTGCGTTACATTTTTTTCTCTTTTTTCAAGATATATAATAAAAGGATGGATAAAAATTCAAATGGGAATCTTGGATATTTGATGTTCGAGTACATGTTTTTTAATGGTGACAAATGTATGTGTAGCCTTTAGGGTTGGTTTATATATAAAAGAGGGACATGGTGAGAATATTTGTTTGGAAAATAATACACATGCAGATACCCAAATCATGTTTCCGTATATATACAAATATACAATGTGGTGCCATCATCTCAAATATTTATATGCCCTTTTACATAAGTTATAGTATATTTTAATTTGATAAAAAATAATATATTTTTAATTAAAAATGAATATTGTCAATAAGTGAGACTCGAATGATCATTAGCATTGCTGCAGAATTTTTCTTACAGAGAAACTGTTGTGTAAAAAACACTTATGTTGTTACAAGCATAAACCTTGAGTCAGATCTGGATTACGGTGTCAGCTCACAAAGGAAAATTTTAGATCTGGAATATGTTCGGAGGAATTTTTCTTTATAAAAAACATAGATGTAAACTAATTATAAAGTATAAGTGCCTGTGTGTTAGGTATAAAATAATATACATATTAAAGTCCACCATCTCATTAAAGGGCATTTGTCTAACCTAGTGGAACTGTAAAAAAAATTGAAGTAAATACAAAACTTTTTAAAAAGTCATTTAAAAATAAAAAGAAGAACAAAAAGAGGATGATACTTTAATAAGAAGAGAAAGGAGAAGGTTGAGTTGGAAAGAATGGGTGGGAGGATGGGGAAAATGGATTCTCATCACATGCAATGCTTTTTTGTAAGTTGGATATATCAATCCTTCACACAGCCACATTATTGCTTGAAATACATATTAATTATAAAATACTCACCTCTTTCCTATATTCAAATAATGTATCACTAAATAACTAGAAAAGTTGGATTATTTATCGCACATAGCTTTCTAAATAATATAGATTATTATATTTTACGCATATATAAAATAACACACTGTTTTATTTGATATCATCCTATTTGTTTAAATTATGCGAAAATGCACCATTTATTTTAACTTTTTGTCACCCCATACTTTTACAACTATAAAAGTTTCTCATATGATCATCTACCAAATTCACCCTCAGTTATCTAACTATACTACTACTTTATTTGACTGCAATTAGTCTCTCACTCCCGTTGTTACTACTTTTGTTGACTTGTACCGTTTTGTCACCTTGAACTAACACCGGTCTTTAGATTTACCATCATGCATCTATATTTTGTTTTATTTGTTAAATGAGTAATAATACTATACTCCACAAAACTGTTACAAAACAGTATATATATATTCATAAAGGAAAAAAGTTTCTCAGCTACACGAAGTTTACACTAATATGGTGGAAACCATCCAATGTATAAAAATGTATCAAAAACTACACGAAATACATGTTAATACATGTCACATGTATGAAGTAAATGATATTATGGTGGCAACATCACAATCGGATTTAATTGTTCTTAAGCTAAGTTAATGGGGTCAGTCCGTAATTTATGAAATTTAATAAATTAATTAATTTTAATTATTAAAGTTAATAAAATAATAAACTTAATAAACATAATATTTTTTAAAACTTAATAAAATTAATAAACTTAATAAACTTAATTTTTTTTGTTAAACTTAATAAATTTATTAAACTTAATAAAATTATTAAACTTCATAAACTTAATAAACTTAACAAACTTTATAAACTTAATAAGTTATTAAACTTAATATACTTAACAAACTTAATAAACTTAATGATTTATTAAGTTTAATACATCTTATTAAGTTTAATAAATCTTATTAAGTTTATAAAATTTCTTAAGTTTTTAAAAATTATTATGTTTAATAAGCTAGAATCCTAAAACTAATAAACAAAATAATTTAATAAATTTATTAAGTTTAATAAATTAATAAATTAATTTAATTATTATGTTTATTAAGTTTGCTAAGTATATTAAGTTTAATAACTTATTAAGTTATTAAGTTATTAAGTTTGTTAAGTTTATTAAGTTTATGAAGTTTAATAATTTATTAAGTTTAATAATTTTTTTAAGTTTTTTTAAAAAGTATTATGTTTATTAATTTTATCAAATTTTTAAAAAATATTATGTTTATTAATTTTATCAATTTTTTAAAAAAATATTATGTTTATTAAGTTTATTATTTTATTAACTTTAATAATTAAAATTAATTAATTTTGTTAAGTTTCATAAATTATGAATTGATCCCATTAACTTAATTTAAGAGTAATTAAACTCGATTGTGATGTTGTCACCATAATATCATTTACTTCGTACATGTGGCATGTATTAACATATAATTCGTGTAGTTCTTGACACATTTTTATACATTGGATGGTTTCCACCATATTAGTGTAAACTTCGTGTAGCTAGGAAACTTTTTTCCATTCATAAAACCCGAACCCCGTTAGGGAGCTGTGCATTGAAACCTGAGGCATTTGTATCTCGTTCGCTCTTGTTGCCATTTGAAAGTTGCTACTCGAAAAGTTCTTTTTTTTTATAAAGCGCAACTTGAAAAGTTAATTGACATTATTTAGATTTTACTGAAACCCGAAACGAGCAATGACTGTACGTCGCTTTTTACTACAAAATATACCTAAATGTAACTGTAAGACTGTAGTGTGTGTTCATGTTAAGCGTGGCTATACTGGTGCTAAAATTAACGAACAAAATAATGTCATTAACTGATGTACATTGAGTATTTAACCCATGCACCGAAAATATTTGACAGTCTAAAGTATAAAATTTAATATGCCTAAGTTTACCAACAAATTAATAGTAAGCAAATGATAGTTTGTCAAATCAATGTGTACCTCTAATGCAAAAGATGTCATAAATCGTATTAGAAGACTTGATATGAACAAAGTTTCGGTATTCCACGAGATTGAGTGATTGATATGATAATATAGAAAAGCAAGATTTAGGGGGTAAGATTAGATGCGAGATTCGTTTTAGAAAAAGAGAAGTACGAATAAAGGAGAGGAGTACAAGAAAACAAACAAAAAGAGTATTAATTAATTAGGTTTAAGTTAACTAAGGAGGAGAGAATAGTGATGACAACATGGGAGTTGGACCTTTGGCTTTTTGCTTTCCAAGCAGTAATGATGAAGAAGTGTAAACTTCTATTGACAACGCACATAAACTAATTAAAATAATATAGTTACAATCTTTTTGAATGATAATTTATAGAGAAGAAAGTGACTTTGTCTCTATGTCATAATCTTCATAGAAAGAATTGCCAAATCTTGGCCACATGGACGGTGTAAGCCTTTACCCTACGCGCTACTTTTATCTATTGCCTTTGCATTTTCGTGCATTATTACATCTCTTATATGTAGCTTTTGTATAATTGTCATCATTATGGATTTGTACATTTGCTCATAAAATAGACTGAGCCTATTAATGCTCACGGATCTATACATACACGAATATGAACCCTACTTTTATTTTTCCTTTTTCGATAAATTAGAATGCTTTGTGATGTTAAGTTGCAACTGGTTACGACAATCAATTGGTGCCGAACGGGTCACTAGTTAAGTGGCTCGGCCAGGGACGACAACATTTGTCTGCATTTAAATTTGGAATTGACTGAATATGATCAAAGAATTAAATACTCCAAATGCTATTTTAAGTAAAGAACATTTAACTATCGATTCATAAGTCTTAGGATATCTTTTAAAACATCGTAAATTTACATTGTATGATTGCAGAAGTCTTTGTACGTAAATGGCTAAATGTTGTATAAATCATTTCGTGGTATTTTTAATATTATTAAAAGCCAAAACATATATCCAAGAAAGACTTGATGAAACCGAAAATGGTTTCATTAATTAATACCCTCTCAGCTGTTTGTTTTAATTATCTTTTAGAATATTTTTTAAATTAGATGACGTTTGTAATTTTTAAGATAAAATCTATTAATAGTTTATGTTATGATTCTGTATTATGCAGTTTTAATTATTGGCTGAATGTAGTTATGTACGTATATAGTGATGTTTTTGTTAAAAATTAAATATATATATATATATATATATATATATATATATATATATATATATATATATATATATATATATATATATTTAAAAACAAATTGCGGTAAAAATTTTTTTGCGTGCATTAATCTAAATAGTTAACTGGTTAAAAATAGAGAATAGTAATATTTTTGGCGTATGTCAGAAAAGTATTAGTTATAAATAAAAATTCTTAATTTGAGAGTGACTAGAAGTCCATTATTCTGTTTGTGTGTGAATAAAAAATTGTTTTGCTGTTAATATGTTGTTTTCTGTCGACATGCTATTAATATAGTTTATGCGTCCAATCTGCTAGGATGTCTATATATTATAATACGGTTTAAGTTATTGTATGGGCAAAATTTCACGGTCTTCGAATTTTAAAATAATAATTAAGAAAACATGAGCAAACAAGATTGTGAGATTTAGATGCAATCACGTTTAACTTGAATGGAGAAAAAAAACTGTTGTACACATGTAGGTAGTAAAACCTTTCTCAAAACAATAAAAAAACATGTTCGATAGTCTCTAATTACTAAAGTACAATTTTGTTGATGTTTGATAATATAAGCCTGGAAGTTGAGATACAGTGTTTTAATTTTAAATTAAGCATTTGATAAGTTATTAATTAATCACTAATAGGAATATGGCTTCAATGCTTTTTTGTCACCATATTTTTTAAAAAAAATGTTAATACTTTTTGTTTTGCTTAATAATATATTTGATCGGGGGATGTATATATATTATGAGAAAGTACTAGTCTCTAAAAGGTTCGAAACTTATGGTACATCCTTAAAGTCTTTGCTTTGGCCATACCGTTTTATGATTGATAGCGATTTCCCATCGGCCTTATTGCTTTTCCTTACAAACATTTCATATCAAACGAAATCAACACAGTGATATACATATAGAGGAACATCATTAAGCGTTCCTTAATCAAAACAAAAACAAAAATTAAATATGCTTTTCAAGTGGCTATACTAAAATAATTTAAAAGTCTATTTTAACAAACTTCATTTCATTTTCGTTCAACACTAGGGTACTATGCGGGTTTCAGTTTGAAGGACGTAGAAACAATACAAGTACAAGGCGATGCAATTGAATAAGACCTTGAGAAGGATGGTGTAAATACAGTTACGATGGACTGGTTCACATCATGATGGCCCGAGAGTTTCTGGACTAGGATGGATTTTTATTTGTAACACCAATGTATTGTATCCATATACCCTTTTCCACTGAGCACCAAAAAGCCTGGCGCCTGTATTGCCCTAAGGAAAATGAGCCAATGTGCCTTTAGGAAAATTCCTGAGAAACTTTCTTCCAATGAACCACAAGATGGTGGTATATTGGTAGACGAGTTTTGGGATTTGCTAAGCAACCCGGGTACGAAGGCACCCACTACATCTTATATTGTGGTCACGCGGATATGGGCCTATCTTACGGCCCATTTGAATATCCGGAGTGAAGGTCCATCCGTGAGCTGCACCACCCCTTTGGAGATTAGTCTGGACCTCTCCATGGGCCTGGGATAACCCAAGGTTAAAAAAAAAAAAACTTTCTTTCGATGGTTTCAAATTCTTAAACACTATAGATCTGAAGTTTCATTGGCCAAATCATGGAACCGAATAAGTTTGTCAAGATCAAATGAAAAAAGTCCACTCTTTATCCATATTTTGTATTCTAAATCAGTTTTTATTTGTGTTTAATGAACTCGGAATCAAACTCGGTATGTATCTCAAAATGTACCACTTCTTTTTTTGAATTTTTACTCAAGATACTGGTAAAAATTGTGTATATGTACAGAACCAGAACCATGTGAAAAAGAAAAGAAAAAGACAAAACAAGTTCAATCTCATCAATCCAGATTGTTTGACGTTGTGTCTTCATTAGAACGTAATCAAATCTGGCATCATGTACTCGATATAAGCTGGTTCCTGGTACGATACTATAAGAGGCAGAGGATGCTTTTGATATTCTTTAATCACCTTTTCATGGAAACAACACTCATCATCTTCAAAAACCTCCCATTTCTCTGTAACGATCGTCTCCAATCTCGGCTTCTCCAAAACCACAATAGCTTTCTCTTTCTCTTCCTCTACTACTACTACTTCATCTTCTTCTTGAACGTTCTCAATCATTTTCTTGATTTCTTCTACTTCCGCCTTTGGTATACTAACAAACTGAGGCGTATCCCTCGCGTTCGCTACTCCAAAGCCTTTGCAAAGCTTGAAGAACATAGCTAAATCTTCTCCCTGAGACGTCGCCTTGTTGACGATCTTCAGGGTCGCAGCGGCGTCAGTTTTACCAGAATTCGGAAGAATTCTGATGACGCCGCTGCATATTCTACCATAGATATTGATACTCTCGACGACTATACAATCCATCGCTTCTAAAATCAACGTTTTCTTCATGTTGTCAGCAATGGGACGGATCTGAAGAATCAAATCGAGAAGAGACTGCAGTTTCCGAATCCTTTCGAGCTCCGAAAATCTCCGATTACTCGCGGGGCGGCGATGATTGAACTGATCGGATAAGAAAGAAGAATAGCTATGAAGGAAAGCGTAGTAAGCGCGGACGAAGAGGTTGAACCCCCAGGTCTTGCTGAGGCAAGAATGTCCGTCGGAGAACTCCGAAAGGTCGAAAGGTAGCCTTCGGAGTTCTCCGAGGACGGGAGGGAGTTTGCAGGAGAGGACACCGTGGAGAAGCATCAGTGATTTGAGGGAGACGATCCAGCTGCGGGTGTGGTTGACGCGGGAGGAGAGGGTGTGGATTAGGGTTTTGAGGTTGAGATGAGGGGAAGATCGGATCCATTTGTAGACGAGGTGAGCGTTGGAGTAGTCGACGGAGGAGGAGTCGTGGGAGGTGGCTTTGATGATGGCTGCTTCGAGGTCTAAGTTGTGGTGTGATGTTCGCCGTGAGAATCCGACTGCTAATAAGCTTTTACGGTCTTTTATTGCGGCGGCTGCTCGTTTCCACAGCTTCATCGTCGAGCCGCCTCCTCCCTCCTCCTGTCTATCTCTCTCTCTTTGCTTCTCTGTTTCTTGCGTCTTCCTCAAGATCAAAAAAATAATCTCTGTAAATCTCATTTCTCTATTTTGAGTTATTCATCTGTAAACCATCCGTTACACCGCTGTAACCGCGCATTTTTCAAAAATAAATTTTCTTGATAAACAAGGTAAAATAGCTGGCACGTGTGACATTTTTTTTAATTCGTGCATCTCTTTAAACTGAACCAGAGTCGTATAAAATGTCCTGATTTGGGTTTGTTTAGTGGAAATTCATGTTTAATAAGTCATTTACTCCCTCTTCGAATTCATGACATAATTCTCTTGGAAACACATTATATTCACCCAATTAGTAATCAACAAAAGGTACAAATCTCGATTGCAAAGAAAATTATTCTAAACCATACATTCATCTAACTGGTCTGTAACATGAGGAACAGTTGCATTAGTTAGTTCGTCCTACTAAAGCTAGAGAGGTGAAGGTTTTCTTTCTTTTTTTCTGTAGCTCTGAGACTAGTTGGTTTAGCAGAATCTAATGAGTATCAAACCTAACCGAATCATAGCTGGATTTTACTTGAGGTTGTATAATTCAAAACAAATAAAAAACCTAAGAACCAAAAATTCGAATCAAAACTGGATTGGACAACCTTTTTGTTTTTTTTTGGTTTCTTTGCAATAAATAGACAATGTATACCTGGCTACAGAAAATTAGCCATAAGTGTAGAAGATAAATATTCCTGCAACCCAGCT
Organism: Eruca vesicaria subsp. sativa; assembly: GCA_932364175.1. NCBI lineage: Eukaryota > Viridiplantae > Streptophyta > Magnoliopsida > Brassicales > Brassicaceae > Eruca > Eruca vesicaria. The sequence continues at coordinate 84,378 of CAKOAT010255154.1, read as the reverse complement.
TGGGACATGTCTCTATGTATCCGGCTACAAAGCAATTGATCATTCAAGAAGAGAGATGACAAGAGCAACACTCATGCCAAGCATCAAAGATATCAAATGCAACACACTGTTTTTAAGTGTCGATTTTCCAGAGTTGTTCATCTCCGCAAGAACACCTGCAACTGCTATGTATATGAATCCTCCCGCTGTGAATCCCTACAAGATTTCAATCACCCACCAAATATTATGTAAACATTTAGATATTACATTATTAGATCGAACCAATGGGAAATGTTATTTACTACCTCAATCAACGAAGATTGTCCCGGTTCATTTCCCCATACCAAAACCTGTGGCCAATACAATAAACCATCACAAGGTTAGTACAGTTTCGATATTTCTAGAAAGGTTTCAGATGTAAAAGACTTGCCAATGAAGTTCCTGCAAGTGCAACGAGTGCAGAGAGGAAGTTGAAGAATAGTGCTTTTGATACAGTGAAGCCTGACCTCACTAGAATCCCAAAATCACCTATCTGCAAAGTATTATCCCATTGATATTTTTCAAATAAAGGGTTACTTTTTGCTATACACATCTTCAAATTTTTGTTAAGGAAATAGATAGTTACCTCTTGGGGAAGCTCGTGCGCAAGTAAGAACATGGTTCTGGACCATCCACCAACTGATCCGTAGATGAGAAACGCACTTCCTAACGCCATTCCATCAGTAAAGTTGTGCTGCACAGTAAAAACGGGGGCAATATAGTATCTTCTCAGATGAAACATCTCTTCTCTAATATCTTATCATACAAAAGGAAGCACGTACTTACAACACCATCAGAGAACAAGTTGAGGTAACCGAATACTAGGCTTGAGTTCTTCTCCACCTGTTCAGGTTCGTCCATTTTTCCATCGGAAATAACTTCTGCGCCTGAGTTTGATTTATTAACAGCGTCGCTAGCAGAATTCTTTCTCTGCAATGAACAAATAAGTCATTATATGGGGCTTAAACATATAGATTAAATAACTAAGTAACCATATACAGACACCAATCCTTCTTCGGGGTAAAGTAGAAGCTCAAAGAATAAACGGCTGCATATAACAGTAGAAAAAAAAAGACTATAGTTCAAATTGATGCCAGCTTAAGTATGATAAACCTCTCATTCAAGCCAGAGGCTGATTGAACAGATATTTTCTACATAATGAATATGAATGTGTTCCATGTTTTCGTTATTTGCTGATGGAAATATTGACATGGAAGTGCTGATTCTAACCTTACGGAGAGATTTATCTTTAGAGATTTTCTCTGATGAATTTTCAGTTGCATCAGAGGGGCATTGTTTGTCCGTGTTGTTATGATCGTCCTCATTCTTCAGTTTCTTACTGCCTGCATGGTGGTGGTGATGGTGGCCCCACGTATTGGATCCAGACGAGTTTTCTTCAACATACCGCACCAACTTCTCCACAAGAAGGAAGACCACAATCCCAGCTAGACAAATAAGAATGATGTTTGAGTTGAAGTTCATTAATCTGTCAAACTATTTTGTTTGATAAACACAAAAGCAAGTGTTTTACTACTTACCAAGAACGGACAATCCAACAGACAGGTCTTGTATAGAATGTGAATGTGAAGGCGAATCCGAATGAGAGTGAGAATGATCATGATCATGATGGCCATGGCTCTCATAATCATGAGAGTGACCACCACCTGCGACACAGTAGTTTTTATAGTTAAGAAAATATATTTTGGTACCGAACTGAAATTTACACTCCTAAAACAACAAGGATAGAAGAAACAGAGCGAATTTAACACACCGGAAATGAGAAGGCTTAGAACTAACTAGTAAAACAATGCAACACAATAAAGAGATTAGATAACTGTGTCCATTAACGTACCGAAAGCATGGGGTAATTGGTGAAGAAAAGCATCCCCCAACATAGCTCCTGCCTGGTAAACCAAATAAACAGAATTAATCGAAAGGACTCGAAGTGGCAGCAGAGCACATATACACAAATGCCATACAAATAGACGAAAAGATGTGCATAGAGATTGCTACATCAGAGCAAATGCAAAAAAAAAAAAGACTTACCCCAAAGAGAGCCAATGCATCAACAAACCATTTAGCAGGCTTCCCTTGAACTGTAGATCGAAACATAAACTGATTGAAATAAAAGACTTGCACATGAACACACAAAGAGATAACCTTTTTTTCAAAAGAGTCAACGCCAAGACAGTCACTTACCGAACATAACAGGGAGCAAAATCAGACAAATGAGTGACGCCAAGCTAACCAAAAGAGAGCATCCCAACGCATTAACCCACAACGCTGCAAGCCAAAAAAAAAAAAAAAAACTCTAATCATCCCAAAATTCATCTACTAATTCTCTAAAATTCAATAAACCAATTACCAAATCCAGAAAGATTAGAACTTGACTCATGATCATCATGAACATGATGAACACAAGGCCCAAACCCACACAACCTCATATCCTCCTCCTCAGCCAACTCCTCCGGCAACTTCATCTTCACCGCCTCCTCATGATGATCATGATCATGCGAATGACTACACCCACCTCCGTGATGATGCACGTGATCCTCACGCGCCGGGGTTGAGTGAGAGAGTCCGGTTTTTACGCACAGATCCAGAACCAGAAACAGAACCACGAGCCTTATCGGTGAGAACGACATCTGATCTAAATGCTAGGGAGGGGGGAGACTAAGAAGAGTTGCGGTTGTTGCAGCAAGTGCCTTCGATGGTGATGAAGCAGACGAGGCAGAAGATGAGAATTATGATTCCGACTATTACTCCGAATGTGAGCACATCCATTTTTTTTTTTGTAATTTATTAACCTTGAGTATTTTGTTTTTTGTAATTTTGACCCTCTCTTTCTAAATCGAGGACAAAGCCCCAATCCTCATTTCTGAGATTGTTCGGAAACGGGTTTTGGATTTTCAATACCATATTCATTAATTTCATTCAGATATTTTGTTAATTTCTTGGTCAGGTTCGATTCAGTTCTTGCATATCCGGATTAGACTTTACCAAATATTTCAAAATCACCAAATGTATTGTTTAGTTTTGATGGTTATAACAAAAAAATATTATTTTGCCTTTTGCCACAAATGTGATTTTGCGGTTTGGAGAAAAATGAGATTTTGGTGAGAAAATGTTTTGTAAGGTTTTAATTTGGTAGAAATTTTATTTTTATGTTTTCTAGTAAAAACGTCTTTTTATGCATTTTTGTAGAAAATCATTTATGTTTCATGAAAATTTTTAATCATCTTTAGTTTTTTTTTGGTAATAGGTCATATATACACTATTTATTTTATAGTTATCTTTCTGAAGAATTCATTTTTATTTTTTTTTGTTTTATATAAAAATATATTTTGATGTGACAAATAAAAGTAAAATATATTCTTGTTATTTATTAAACTGAAACTTTATATTGAACAAACAATTTCTTTGAATGACAAGAAAGAGCACACGTCAGCCACAATACGGCTCGTGGAGAGAGGACAAAACGGAACGGGATGCTCCATGACGGATTAAACTAACGGTGTGTCAGTGTCTGCGTTGATTAGCCACGTCGTATAAGACCGGCCACAATCACGCCTTCTTTCATAACATATATGCGAAAAATCGATTTAAAAATCACGAGGCTGACTCAGCTCATTAAGAAACTCCGATACTATAAAATGATCAATGCCTTCTCTCCACTCATCAACTCATTTACTTCTTCCCTTCTTCTACTTCACTTTCCTTGTTTTCTTGACTGTTGCGGAAAATGGTTACCGTCGAAAACACTAAGCTTGCGGATGCTCCGGTTCTGTTCTTCGTTTACTTCCACAAGGCTTTCCGTAACCAACTAACGGAGCTACGTCGTTTCGCTACTGACGCCGCAGCAGCCGGTTCCTTTAGCGGGAAACAAGCCAGGGAGCTACGCCAGAAATTTGAGTTTTTGAAGCTTGTGTACAAGTATCACAGCGCAGCTGAAGATGAGGTTAGCTTCGTCTTTTTCAGATGATCCCACTGTTAATTAGTAGTAGTCATCATTTCATACAATCTTGATAATGGTTTAAGATTGGTGCTAACGAGTTTCTTCAATAAAAGACAGTTATACTGGAGTTTGAAATGATTATATTTTTACTGGCAGGTTATCTTTTTGGCACTCGATGCACGTGTGAAAAACATTGTTTTTAGTTATTCATTTGAGCACGCTGGCACGGATGATCTCTTCACCTCAGTTTTCCACTGGCTACATGTTCTTGAAGAGGAATTAGGGAGCGTAAGCGATGTACTTCGTGAAGTTATTCTATGCATAGGCACCATTCAATCATCCATATGCCAACATATGCTTAAAGAAGAGCGGCAGGTCTATTATATCGTCCGGTTAAAGACATTTCACTACAGATATATGCTATGTTAATTTCCTCTGTTCATAACACTCCATGATATTCTGTTATACAGGTCTTTCCTTTGTTAATTGAGAAGTTCTCGTTCCGAGAACAGGCATCACTTGTGTGGCAATTCATTTGTAGTGTTCCAGTGATGGTGCTCAAAGATTTTTTGCCATGGATGATGTCTTATCTCTCTCACAAGGAGAAAACTGAAGTTGTGAACTGCATGAAAGATGTTGTTCCAAATGAAGACTTATTACAACAGGTATGTATATCTTTTTTTATATTTCCAATATTTATAAATATGATGATATCATTTTTTAATTATAAAAGGTGGTAAGCTCTTGGCTGATCAACAACATTCAATCTACTTGTGGGACTTCTACAAAGAACATAGAATGGGTCCATTATGAAGATGTGTCTAAAAATAAGAACTCACCTCAGACACATGATTCTAGAGGATGTTTTCAATGGTTTTGGCGGTGGAGTAAAAAGGCAATTTCTATTACAAATGTAGGTCACAGCCCGATTCATGGTCTTCAGCTTTATCAAAATGCAATTGAAAAAGATTTGAGAGACATTCAAGAAGGATTATGCCAAGGGAAATCTTCAAGCCTTCTTTTGGACCTTGATTTAGTCATGGCTCGGTTAAACTTCCTTGTTGATGTTCTTGTTTCTTACTGGTAAGTAAGATAAACTTAATTTTTCTCAAGGTTCCTAGTCTCTTAATACTCCTCATGTCTCTGAGCTAGTTACACATTATCTTGTTTTCTTGCAGCAAAGCATTTAAGAAGTTTTTTCACCCAGTGTTAGAAGAAATAGCCGATGGACGCTGTTCAAATGCAAATCAATTCACCATAGATGTCTGTCTCGAAAATTTCCACAGATTTCTATACAAAAGGGATGATGTTAAAATGAGGACGGAAGGTTTTCTACTAAAGATTCAGGAGGAACTTGAGTCCCTTATAGTCGAAGCAACAAAGCTATTTTCCGTACAGAGAACAGAGGTACAACATTTTCATACTCTTTTCTAGTTGGAGTTTTAGTTGAAACTATAACTTGTTTTAATGAAACTGTTTCTCTTTAATCACCAGGTATTCACAATCATCAACAAGAATTGCAACCATGAAATGCAAAGGCAGCTCCTATACACAAGCATACATGCCTTACCTCTTGGATTGCTAAAGTGTCTCATACCATGGTTCTCTACTCATCTGTCAGAAAAAGAATCTCAGTCCATTCTTCATTTCTTAACTCTGAAAAATTCTTCTTCCAAAAAATCATTTCCACGCCTCTTGTTGCAGTGGCTACCCTTTCGCTACTCAGACAAAACCTCTTCTCAAAGTTTTTGGAAACAGCTGTTCGCAATGTTATGCTTCTCTAAAAGAAACAAGTCTTCAACCTTCTTCATGTTTCCGGCTGCTGGAGACATGTACAAGACACCTTACTCTAGTCGAATGCTTTTCTCTGAAAACCTTAGATCTCCTCCTCTCCATATGGATGATCCATTTACTATGGATAGAAAACCGATTGATCTCCTTTTCTTCTTTCACAAGGCAATGAAGACGGATCTTGACTACCTTGTAAGTGGATCAGTAAGACTAGCATCCGACTCTAGCTTCCTCAGGGAGTTTCAACAACGGTTCCATCTGATAAAGTTATTTTATCAGATACACGCTACTGCAGAAGATGAGATTGCGTTTCCAGCGCTGGAGGCCAAGGGAAAACTACAAAATATAACTCACTCATTTAGTATTGATCATGAGCTAGACATCAAACACTTTGATAAGGTGTCATTCATTTTGAATGAGATGTCAGAGCTGAACACCTCTGAGCGGTTATGTCTGAGTCTTCAAGAGTGTTGCAGATCCATGCACAAGATATTGTTGGAGCATTTCCAACAAGAAGAAACTGAGCTTTGGGGTCTGTTCAGGGACTGCTTTGCTATTGAAGAACAAGAGAAGATCATAGGATGCATGCTTGGGAGAATAAGCGGTGAGATACTTCAGGATATGATTCCATGGTTGATGGATTCTTTGACATCTGATGAACAACATGCTGCAATGTCCTTGTGGGTCCAAACAACAAGGAATACAATGTTTGTCGATTGGCTAAAAGAATGGTACAATGGTCATATTATCCAAGATGATGCAGGAGAAGCAAACACCAATCACAAGTAGTCAAGATCACTTATTATTATTAATTTTTTTTTTATGTCAAGACTAATATTATGTCATGTAATTTTTCAGCCCTCAGATGATTTCACATAATCAAGAACCACTCTCAAGAAGTATAGAAACAATTCCTGGTCAGCATCCATCTTATCGAGATATTGACAGTTTGGTCTTTGGCTGCAAGCACTACAAGAGGAACGCCAAGCTTCTTGCTCCTTGTTGTGACCAGCTCTTTACGTGTATACACTGCCATGATGAAGAGGCTGATCACTTGGTGGATAGGTAATATAACATCTACTACTTTAATACGGAGAGCTTCAAGAAAATATTGTTTTGGCTCCTCAACCGTCTTTGGTTCTCTTGACTTCTTATGCAGGAAACAAATTGAAAAGATGATGTGCATGAAATGCCTCCTGATTCAGCCAATTGGTGCAAATTGCTCAAATACTTTGTGCAAGTCATCAATGGGAAAGTACTTCTGTGAGATATGCAAATTATTTGATGATGAAAGGTATCTATTCCCCTGGTCCAAAAAGTTATATTTGTGCTTCAAGTATTTTTTATAGTAAATTACATATTTAAAGAAGTTTTATGTAGATTCAACTGGGAAATGTTGAATCTGAAGATTAACAATCCAAATGTTTTTAACAGGTCAATTTATCATTGTCCCTACTGTAATCTCTGTCGGGTAGGGGAAGGACTAGGCATTGACTACTTCCATTGCATGACATGCAATGCTTGTTTGTCACGTTCATTAAAAGACCATGTGTGCCGAGAAAATTGGCTAGAAGTTGATTGTCCGATTTGCCACGAGTACATGTTCACCTCCAGAAACGTGGTGAAGCCTCTTCCATGCGGTCACTTGATGCATTCAGCATGCTTTCAGGTACTTAACTCAGTTAATGTTTTGTGGTAATAATGAAAACCTGAAATAATGTTGCTAAATTGTTTTGTTCTTTGATTCTGATGATAGGAGTACACTCGTTCGCATTACACATGCCCTGTCTGCAGCAAGTCGCTTGGAGATATGCAGGTGTCAGTTACACATTTTCCTCATTCAAGAACTTAGCAATTGCATCAAAACCATACACTCTCTAACCACATATAGTTTCTGAATCTGAACTGTTTGTAGACTGTTTCACGCAGGGCTACTTTAAGATGTTAGACGAATTGCTTGCCGAAGAAAAGATGCCTGATGAATACACCAACAAGACTCAGGTTATACATCTCTCTCCATATTGTGTACATAGGACAAAACCTCCGTCTCTCTAGTCTAGATACCAAAAAAAAAAAAAATTAACTGAATGCAATTTTTGATTTGGTACAGGTGATATTGTGTAATGACTGTGGGAAAGAAGGAGATTCTCCTTATCATCGGCTATACCACAAATGCACTTCTTGTGGTTCATACAACTCAAAGCTACTCTAGATTTTCCTCCAATTTTCATTTTCCTTTCACATTATTGCAGAACAAGAAATCAATGTAGAAGAATATGGCTGGTAAGAAATTTGATGTTGTACCAAAATAAAACATACAGACAGACCCAGATTTAGTTTTTTTTTCAATGTATGTCTATTCATTGAGAATTGAGAGGTTCAGACACATGCCAAATCTAAATTTCAATACCAACTAGTCAAATAGTTGACTACCTAAAAAAAGTCAATAATTCTAATCAACCAAACACAATTTAAACACACATTAATGACTCATCACCGATTCACCAAATCATTACATTTTTTGTAAGAGAAAACAAAAGTATACACCTCTTTCGCTATTTTGACCTCTCTCAGCTTTCACTACCAGAAAAATACAAAACCCTAGATTTTATCTTCAATCTTCAATCTTCAGACCATGTCTTCTTCACCTCAATCACCAACCATGTCCGATTCCACCTCCTCACCGCTCCTCCGCTCCCGTCAATCTCCCCGTCGCCGTCAACCCGTTCTCGCAGTCCTACTAGGCCGAGCCTCTGGTCATCGAGGAGCTTCGATGGTTGTGAGAGAGACAGCCGCACAAGAGCTCGAGGAGCGAAGAGCCGATTGGGGCTACTCGAAGCCTGTCGTGGCGCTCGACATGCTTTGGAACACGGCCTTCGTGGTTGTCGCGGTGGTGATGCTCTTGGTTTACAAGGAGGAGAAGCCGAACGTGCCGATTAGGGTTTGGATATGTGGGTACGCGGTTCAGTGTTTAGTTCATGTGGTGCTTGTGTGGTTGGAGTTTAGGAAGAGGAATGGGAGTAGGGGAGGTGGTGGTGGGGATTTGGAAGCTGGGGAAGGTTCTGTGGGGAGTAGAGTTGGTGGTGATAGTGATGATGAAGATGGTGATGATAGGATCCTCAGGTTAGTTGATAAAAGACGTTTTCTTTGGGTGGTTCTTGGTTTCTTGAAGTTTGTTTTCAGCTTTACTTTGTGGTTTCAGGGTTTTGTGTTAGTAGTTGCTATCAATATCTCTCTTTATCATGACAGCCAAAAGTTAGGACTTTATGAGAATATACAGACCGGACAATGCATTTTGTCTTTGTCCTGTGTTATGAATTTATGAAGAGTGCTTTTAGCTTGTGTAAGAATGAAAAAGATTAGTTTTTTTATTACCAAAGTTATTATTTTCCTTGTCATGGTTGGAACTTGGAAACCTAGAAAGGTGTAATTCTAAATATGTGTGATCATGGAAGGTTATTATGCAGCTGTCTTCAATTTCTTGTTTGTGTTTCTTTGTTTTTTGGGAAATAATTATTTACTTAATGATTCTCACAATGGAAATTTTTTCAGCACTAAGACTTGTGAATCGTTGAACACCATTATATCATTTGTGTGGTGGATTGCTGGCTTCTACTGGCTTGTATCTGGTGGTGAAATCCTTCTCGAAAACGCACCGCATCTGTACTGGTATGGGTGATATTATCAGCTCAATGTTTCTTATGAATGAATGAGAGTGGATATGACAATGTAAAATTGAATGCTTTGCAGGTTGACTTTTGTTTTCTTGTCATTTGATGTGTTCTTCGCCGTCTTTTGCGTTGTGGTGGCATGTCTTATCGGAGTCGCTCTCTGTTGCTGCCTCCCTTGTATCATTGCTCTTCTTTACGCCGTTGCCGGGCAGGTATGGTCTACATGAGCAAGCACCACTCAACTACAAAAACTGACTTAACTTTGGTAGAAATAAGAATGAATACTATGTGTTCAGGACGGTGCAACAGAAGCAGATATCAGTATCCTTCCCAAGTACAAATTTCAGATGATGAGCAATGGCGAAAAGCAAACAGATGGTGGAGGGAAAATGATCCCCATCGAAGCAGGCAATGAGTATTCGGGTAACGAACGTGTACTTGAAGCTGAAGATGCTGTAAGTTGTTCTTTCGAAAGTTAATCGAAGCTAAAATTTCGGAGAATTTTTCCTATTAATGATGGGTGGGTTTTGTGTAGGACTGTTGTATATGTCTGAGTTCATATGAAGATGGAACAGAGCTGGTGACACTTCCTTGCAACCACCACTTTCACTCGGCGTGCATCGAGAAATGGCTGAAAATGAATGCCACATGTCCACTCTGCAAGTTCAATATTCTCAAAGGTAATGAACAAGAATGAAAGTAGAAGAAGAAGAGGATTCATCCCCCTTAAGTTTGCTTTGGCACTTGTTTTTCTTGATGTTGTATATAGAGAGTAGAGTAACGCAAAGTGATTGTTATTTTGTAAGCCTTAAGATATATAAATTGTGACTTTGTTGTCATTCCTGTTTATCATATATCAAATAAAGAGTTATGTACGAATATTTTCAGAAATAACAAAACTAGGCCCTGCTGATTTAACCAGAAATTTGGCTTTTGGTTTTGTTCGGTTAGTCAGGTTGATCCGATCATGCAACATTTCGAATTTAGTTTAGTAAACCGGTTTAGTTAGACCAAGCCACCTTAGCAGCACCTGAGGTGTAAAAGCAAACATACATTATTGAATATCCCTTGAAAAGAGAAAAAACAAAGAGATGGACACACTAGGCAATAGACATGGAACACGTTCCCTCCTTTCACGCGCAAAAAATCTGTTTGACTAATCACAGCTTTTCTCACTAATCACATCAGTCATCACTAAACAACCAGAAGACAATTAACACTCCACCAATATGTACATATCAAACCCAAAATTTACTATAATAAACCAAGAAAACAGATCAATTGATAGTATCTATATTCGTTACGTTAGATCATTAATTAACCTGATAATGTAATACATTAATTCTTACTCAAGTGCATTCATCAACTGATTAATAATCTACTCATTCTCTCTCTCTTTCTTGTTTATAATCACAAAAGAAAAATCTCTGAAACTTATTCTCTCTCCTCACCGTGTGACTCTGATTTGAAAACTAACACACACACACACACACTCTCTCTCTAGAAATCTGCATTATTAAGCTCTCTCTATACATTGCATTTTGGATCCTGAGGATTTTTGAATGTGTTTGTGAGTGAAAATAATAGAGGAATCACTAGAGATCGGAGATGACGGATGTAACAACCGACGGAGGTTTCTCGGCTGAGACGCCTTATCCGTCTTACAAGGAGACGAGCAGCGGCGGAGGAGGGAAAACCTCGTCTCGGAGGAGGCCAGTTAGGCCTAGCTTCGACGCGGCAACCGACAATGAGTTCATCACTCAGCTCCACGGCTCGGATCCAGTGAAGGTCGAGCTTAATCGCCTTGAGAACGAAGTTAGAGGTTCGAAAATAGATAGGTTGCTCGATCTAGTTACTACTATATATGTCGATTCAGATCTCTAATCGTACTTTAACAGATAAGGATCGGGAGTTAGGAGAAGCACACGCGGAGATCAAAGCGTTGAGATTATCTGAGAGGCAAAGAGAGAAAGCTGTTGAAGAGGTGTGTATGTGTGTGTGTGTTATCTAAATAATAAAAGCTCTCAAAGTTCGTTTGCTTATTGTTAAAGCTGACGTCACTTTATTTTCTTTGGATTATTATAGCTTACAGATGAGCTTACTAAGTTGGAGGAGAAGCTCAAGTTAACTGAATCCCTTCTTCAAGGCAAAGTAATAATAAATCACTCTTGTTTTCTACTTTTTTTTTTGATTTTGCTGGTTATTCTCATTATGTTTAACTATGTTGCAGAATCTTGAAATTAAGAAGATTAATGAGGAGAAGAAAGCATCCATGGCTGCTCAGTTTGCTGCTGAAGCTACCTTAAGGAGAGTCCATGCTGCTCAGAAAGATGATGACATGCCTCCTATTGAAGCTATTCTTGCACCTTTGGAAGCTGAACTTAAGCTTGCACGCTCTGAGGTATTTTTTAAAGGTTGCATTATTGTTACTGTTTACTTGCATTATCGGACTTACGATGGTTTCTGCATAGATTGGGAAACTTCAGGAGGATAATAGAGCTTTGGATCGTCTCACTAAATCTAAAGAAGCGGCTTTACTTGAGGCTGAGAGGACTATTCAAAGTGCCATGGCGAAAGCTGCATTGGTTGATGATCTTCAAAATAAGAACCAAGAGTTGATGAAGCAAATAGAGATCTGTCAGGTGCTCTTTACTCATTATCATCATCTTCTTTTTGTAACGTTTTGGATGCTTTTACAAACCACACGTTGCTAACAGTGGATCCTTTTATCTATTTGATGGTTTAGGAAGAAAACAAGATTCTAGACAAAATGCATAGGCAAAAGGTTGCTGAGGTGGAAAAGCTTACTCAGACTGTACGAGAGCTGGAAGAGGCTGTTCTTGCTGGTGGCGCTGCTGCTAATGCCGTGAGGGATTATCAGCGGAAGTTCCAAGAGATGAATGTAATTTTATCCTGAAAAATAGAAGAAAATGTTTCTTTTTTTCGGTCAATAGAATTTCCAACTGATGTAGGAATGTTTCTTGTTCTGCCTTCTAGGAAGAACGAAAAACTCTTGACCGTGAACTTGCGCGTGCAAAGGTTACAGCAAACAGAGTTGCGACGGTTGTTGCAAATGAATGGAAGGATGGTAATGATAAAGTGATGCCTGTGAAGCAGTGGCTTGAAGAAAGAAGGTTTCTTCAGGTTTACTTTTGATATGATTGTCCTTACTCCAACTGTTTTGTTATGTAGCAGTGACAAAGGCACAACCTTACAGTGTCAACTCTCTTTTTTTTTGGCAGGGAGAAATGCAGCAACTCCGTGATAAGCTTGCCATATCAGATCGAGCTGCTAAATCTGAAGCACAACTGAAAGTATACATCTTATTTATGTGTTGCTCATCTTCTAACATTTGATCTTTGTATAACTTTATCTTTGTCCAATTTCCAGGAGAAGTTTCAACTACGACTTAAAGTGCTTGAAGAGACATTGAGAGGCACCTCAAGCAGCAGTGTAAGGAACACACCTGAGGGAAGAAGCATGAGCAATGGACCCTCTCGCAGGCAATCACTTGGTGGAGCAGATAATCTACAAAAGTTCGGATCAAATGGCTTTTTGCCAAAGAAATCTCCATCTTCTCAGATGAAGAATTCATTTACTTCTAATTCCACCTCAGTATTGAAGAACGCTAAAGGAACATCTAGGTCCTTTGATGGAGGCACAAGATCATTGGACAGAGGCAAGGCACTCCTAAACGGACCTGGGAAGTATTCATTCAACAAGGCTTGTGATGAAGCCAAAGAATCAGAGTCACCTAATGCATGGAAAGAAGATTCAGAGGAGAAGCCACCAAGCGAAGTCCCTCCACCAACAACAACTGAAGACATTGTCCCAGGGGTTTTGTACGATTTGCTTCAGAAGGAAGTAGTCGCATTGAGAAAATCTTCACATGAGAAGGATCAGAGCCTCAAAGATAAGGATGATGCCATAGAGGTGATCTCTGAATTTGCCATATAACATGTTGCTAAAAAAAAAGACGTGCTTGTAATGGAAGTTTTGGGTTTTATTTTTTTGTAGATGTTAGCCAGAAAGGTTGAAACTTTAACAAAAGCAATGGAGGTTGAAGCAAAGAAGATGAGAAGGGAAGTAGCTGCAATGGAGAAAGAGGTTGCTGCTATGCGTGTAGATAAAGATCATGATAACAGAGCTAAAAGGGCTTCAAACACCAAGAACTCATCCAACACAGCCCAGATTCTTGCTGGAAGGTATCGTATCTACACCAATGTTTATACTCTCTACAATTAGTTGCACTTTTTACTTGATCCGTTATCAATGTATAAACTAAACTTGATCTTCTTCTACAGAGCTGCTGGACGAAGTGGGTTAACTAGGAGCACACAATGAGAATGGTTCTCGTGGACGTATCAAAGTTTTAAATAAGAAACCCGTTAAAATGCTGGTGTGCTTTCACTTGCTTTCATTACATCCTCTTGTGATTTTATTGTATTACCTTAGAACTCATCAGGATGATATGGAAAAGAGAGAGATGAGTATGCTTTCTTACTTAGATCGGCTTAGACTACTTAGAGGGAGAGATGTTTGACATTTTGGGATAACGTTTTATATCTTACGGAAGTAGTTTATCAGGCCTGTTTAGGTTTTAGCTTTGCACTTGGACACTTCTTTGATTTCTTCTTCATTCTACTTGAGGTGTTGTGTGAAGGTTTTGGTTTTTGATGATATAAAAAATTCTTGTTTTTCTGATTTTTTAATTATAAAAACCCATGCTAGATGCTTCCAATGAACATGGTCTGTAGCGATGATGATAAACAGAACCCATCTATATATATAAAAGAATGTTCATTCCCTCCTGCCTCTGCCACGTTGGAAAATACTCATCCAGCCACTTGACACGTGTTTTATTAAAATGGGCCTCGAGTGTAATTTTGTTTGGGCCTAACTTTAAACAATAGTGGCCCGTGTTTTAAGTGTGACGTCTCTCCCAAAATAGGGTTTTCAGTGTGTCGTCTCTCCCTTCTACACACAGATAAGCCGCCATAGACACACCAATCCTCTCCTCTCTTCAACGTCGATTCCTTTTCCTGCACAGATGTTACTGATTGTTTTGAGAATTAAACACACCTCCACGATCTCTAATCAATTCTCTCTAATCTGTTCATAGTCGGTGGAGATGTGCATATATATAGAGGTGATTTCTACCCATTCTCAGCATCATTCCTTCTTTTCTCACTAATCTAAAAAGTTTTCGTTTTAATGGCTATGTCTAGGGTTTTTTTCTCAGACCTGAAATCTGGGCGTTGCTCCTCCACCGTCGAGGTCCGCCTCCTCCGGTTCTGGGAGGCCCGGAATCCACGCCGTGGAGGCGAGTTGATGTGGTTAGATTTGTTGATGGTGGATGTTAATGTTAGTGTTCTGTCCTAAATACATTCAAACATCATTCCCCCAGCATATGTTATAAAATCTGATGCTTTTTTAAAATTATTTTTCAGGCCACCATGATGCACGCTTCCATCAATGCCAGTCATGTTGGAGTTTTCCGGGCAAAGCTTACCGCCGGCAACATGTACTGCCTCTCTGATTTTGATGTCAGTAGATGTGGTCCGAATTTCCGGTTGACTGATTCTCCCTTGATGATTCGGTTTGCTAAGACCACCGGTTTTGATGAGTTGACCGACCCGCCCGACCCGGTTTCCCCTTTACCTAAAGAGGGATTCAGGTTTCGTGATCAGTCAGAGCTCATCGGTTTGGCCAATACCGGTACTCAGCTTCCAGGTAAATAGCCTTTTTTCCATCTCTCATTGCCGGCCACTGTATTAACTCTCTTATTCTGGCAGACATTGTCGGTGAGTTAATGGCTGTGAAGAGCACCGTCAGTGATCCTCCAGAGGAAAAGAATCGGGTTATGGCCACCATCAAATTGGAAAGGTGTTTTTTTAATTTATATTGATTTAGTTATTAACCCTGGCTGATGAATCTGTATAGCAACGTATTCCAGATTTATATCTGTAATTGCTTAATTTAATTTTTGACTTTTTCTTTTAGCAAGAAAAGTAATTTTTTTCCATGCCTATTCCAGTAATGAGTCTGTGACGTTGAGTTTCTTTGATGCCGAAGCTGTAGCTTTCCACCACCGGCTTGACAAAATGCGTATAGATCCTAAAGTAATTGTTGCTACATCTATCAATCCCAAAATGGTCGGAGGTAATGTTGAGAGATTATATAGATTTTACTTTGAATTATTAAAGAAGATTATATAGATTTTACTTTGAATTATTAAAGAAGATTATATAGATTTTACTTTGAATTATTAAAGAAGATTATATAGATTTTACTTTGAATTATTAGGATATCCTTGACTATTATATGTGAATTTTTAAATGATCAGTAAAGCAATGTTGAGAGATTAAATAGATTTTACTTTGAATTATATAAAGTAGTTTATCAGTCAGTGTGTTT
This sequence comes from Eruca vesicaria subsp. sativa, assembly GCA_932364175.1. NCBI lineage: Eukaryota > Viridiplantae > Streptophyta > Magnoliopsida > Brassicales > Brassicaceae > Eruca > Eruca vesicaria. The sequence continues at coordinate 68,526 of CAKOAT010255154.1, read as the reverse complement.
GAGAGATTATATATATTTTACTTTGAATTATTAAAGAAGATTATCAGTCGGTGTATTTTATCTTCCTGGTGTTTGAATGCTTTTTCTGTCCTTGGCTGTTATATGTGAATTTAAAAATGATCAGACAGGCACTGTTGAGAGATTAAATAGATTTTAATTTGAATTATTAAAGAAGATTATCAGTCAGTGTATTTGAGAGATTGTATAGACTTTACTTTGAATTATTAAAGAAGATTAACAGTCGGTGTATTTTATCTTCCTGGTGTTTGAATGCTTTTTCATTATCTTCTACAAGTAAGTAGCATGGTGATTGTATATGCATTCATTCATATACAGTATACTAATGTGACCAAGACATTGATAAAATACACAGATTAGGCTGACCTTTTGAAACTTGGTTTTTGGTTCTAGGCTGAAGAAGGTGTGAACCCTGAGGATACAACTTCACGGCCAATCATCAGACCTTCACTATTACACTGCATTCTCAATGAACATGATCGTGCATCACTCTCTTATTTTGTAGATAATGTGAGTATTGGCTGTTTCGTTATGTCACTTTCGTGACTATACATTAATATATGATATTGGACGATCAGGGAGGGAACGAGAAGAATGGAGACGCCACGGTTCTTGCTAAGGTTGAAACTGGGGTTAGCAGTCAGCAGGCAGCACCAGACGCGGGAGCATCCCTACATGGTGAAGAACCAGAGAGCCCTTCAGCGAATGCAGCTTCCAAGATGGTCAAGGGGCACATCTCGATTATTGTTTTGGCATCAGAGTGTGTAACACAAAGTAACACAAAGTATTAATGCTGACAAACATCAATTATGTAAATATTCTCAACACACATTTTCAATATATTAAACTAACATTGCATACGCTGAAAAAAATAGAAATATAAAAACTAACACTGCATACAATTCATGTATAGTGATTTGTGTGTTTAGAAGTTACGAATGCATTGAATATGCTCTGTAACAGATCTGGAGTCAATCTACAAGTCCTGCGCCTGCAGTAGTTCATAAAATAATACCAATTTTTAAAGAAAAACTATAGCGATCTATTGTGTCGTATAAAGAGAAAGACAGAACTTTTAACACAATCAAATTGCTAATGACTTGGTATTTTAAAAGGACAATAGTTACAAATAAGTATAATGGGCCGCCGAAAGATGGCAAATCTTATGCAAACATAATAATTATTAATTTTCCGCCAAAAAAAAAAACATAATTATTCGGACAGAAAAAAACGTCATTATATAAATTAAAATACATGTAAACTAATCGGACTCTTTTGAAAATATACCACCAATCAGCTACAGATTATATATAAGAAAGTCAATAAGTGACACAAAAATTACAACAAAAAATCATAGTCAATCTTTATAAATAAAAAGCTTGGGATATTATAAGTACACTATTTAAAAAAAAAAAATAACGGGTCTCTTCAATAATCGTCATTTGAATTGATCTTTTAAATAATCCACCTTAAAAGGAATCGAAGTCACACACCAATGTTTCTTGCATTCTGTATTATGTATTCTGTATCCAACATATATGCCACATGTTTTAACAATAAATCACAGGCTGCGGAATTTGAACCGAACCGAACCGAATTTTTGGTTTTCGGTTTTGAGTTCGGTTTGGTTTGACAGAGTTTCAAAAATTGATTCGGTTATCGGTTCGGTTCGATTTCTGAATATTTTTTTAATTTTTTTTGTTAAAATATCTGAGAAAACCGAAAATAACCAAAATTATCCGAAAATATCTGAAAATTCGAACTGAATTTAACCGAAAAAAATAATCAAAATAACTAAAACTAAACAAAAAAAAATCCAATTTTTTCTTAAAATAGTATACCAAAATTAACCGAAAATCCAAATAATCGGTTATTTTCAGAAATAATACCGAAAACCAAAAATAACCGATAACCGAACTGAACCAAAATTTAATTCCGTTAACTTCAGAAATTATTTTTAAAATTTTGGTTAATCGAAAACCGACAGTTCGGTTTGGTTCGGTTTCGGAAAACCAAACTCGCAGGCCTAATAAATCATATGTGGATTGATTGCTTTATTTGATGTTCCAAAACCAAATGAGTTGCCATATGTGGATTGATTGCTATATTTGAAGTACAAATAAAAAAAAATAGATATAAAAATACTCACAAAAATCAGTCGTAGTTAACCACCAAACCTAATTGTAATTAATAATTCTTTTAAATAGTGTAAATCATTAGTTTTAAGAAAAAATGTATATACAGAAAAAAAAAAGTTCATGAGACATATTAAATATAAATATGAGAAAAAATAACTTCACTCTACTTATTTCAATTGACTGTCATTTTAAGGAAATTTATTTGACTTATTGTTATAGGTAAATTAGAATAAAAGCTGAATGAAAGTAAATAGTTGTATCATTAAAATATTATAATATTTGGACAAGTATATAATTTAAAAATGAATAATAAAATTTTTGTAACTTATTTTTAAAAAATGTACTATTAATTTATTTAGTCGCGCGCCCGTAGGGCGGGTTTACCCTAGTATACCATAAACATAAATTAGAAAGATATAAAGATTAGATGGAGTATGCGTAGTCCACCAAAAGAATTTTTTTCTGATATTTCCGCTGATCGAGTTCCGATTGGTCTTGGGAGAAATTTAGTACTATCAAGTAAAGTAGCTCAAAAACATATCATTATTATCTGATCAGAGATTAAAAACATATCATTCTTTTTTCAGCGGCTCTCCACCGGAAATCCCCTATTTCCTTTTTTAATCTCTCCCTCGCCTTGAGTGGATTCTCCTACCGGCTTCATTGCTACGGTCTTTGTTATTTTCACCATATCAGAACTTTCCTTTTTGTTTTTTACATTTACTCATTTCTTTCCTTTTTTTACACTAATTTACCCTGTCTTGCTCACCAAGACTCCCTTCTCTTTTAATCCTTGCCTTTTCTGACTGCTTTTAGCGTAAGATTTCCATTTACAATGATATACTTGCTCTTTCCTGTTGATTCTTCCGCAATCATAGGGCCTTATACGTTCCCGCTAGCATTTACTCCCAGCCATCCTCCTCCGTCCTCTGTGTCTGTCCTGCAGTTTTCTCACCTCACCTCGTCAGACATGGCGGATTTTTTACATAAGAGTTTACGTGCAATGAAGATCGATGAAGAAGAGCCCCTAACTCTACCAGACAGCCCACGTTTCCGCGTCTACGATGACAACTCCCTGAGTATTTTGGGACGTCTGCTTAACCCTGACTGCCAGTCCATGGAGAGAATGATTGACTACATGCCAACTGCGTGGCGCGTCACTGGAAGAGTTAGGGGAATCGCTCTTTCCAAGGACCGCTTTCAGTTTGTGTTTCAGAGGGAAGAAGACATTGAGATGGTGTTAAAAGATCGACCTTGGTCGTACAATCACTGGGGTTTGATGCTGGAGCGTTGGACCGACTCTCCTCCGGAGAATTTTCTCCAATCAATGAACGTGTGGATCCGTATGCGCAACATTCCTGCGGTCTTTTTCAAGCTCGAGTCTATGCACAGGCTTGCCTCGGAGGTTGGAGAGGTGATATTGATAGCGTATGATCCTAAGGTGTCACATACAAAGGACTATGTCAGAGCTCTGATTAATTTCAATACTGATAATCCAGCCAAAGCTACCAGAAGACTTAATCTCCCAAAGGATGGGGGCTTTGTGGTGATTGAGTTTGAGTATGAGAAAATACATAAGAGATGCTTTCATTGCTTGAGATTGACGCATGAACAGGCACGCTGTCCTTTGTTGCGAAAGGATCGTCGTCCCAATAGAGTGTTACCCACGGTTCGTACAGAACCACGTACCAGCACTCAACCAGCTAAGCCTACGGGCGTGCTTGTCCCTGCCCTTCCAAGTGGCCCTCCTGGGTTCCCACCTCTGTTTCCTGAGTTATCAGATCAAGACAGACGTAGTGCTATGATGTACGTTGCTCATGCTGATGAGACAGAACGCAATGCAAGGATACAACGTGTGCGTGAAGCTATCACTGACTCTGCTACTTCCCCCCCTGTAATCCTCACAAAGGTGACTCCGGACCTTGATAAAGGCAAAGGACATGTGTTTGAATACCCAGACATCCATTCCAGACTCCAATGGCCTCTACCAAAAAATACATCCTCATTATCGGCACCTGTGGCTCCATGGGATAGTGAGGGTGAAGCTGAGTCGTCTAATGCCTCACTTCCTGTGGTTTTGTCTTCTCTTGATGTCACTACGGGTTTTCAGTTAGGTACATCCTTTAAGGACCCTACTGCCGGTGATATGAGAGGAGGTAAGAAACCAAGGCGTCGTCCTCCTTCTTGGAAGAGGAAAACGCAAGCAAGGACCTCTGCTCCTGCAAGCGTATCGGCTCAGACTCAGGAGAGCAACAGAGAGTATGGTACTAAGAGGAAATCAGACTTATCCTTACCTTCCATTCCAGAGAGATCAACCAAAAAACAAGAACTTACGGTGGCTTCCGATTTGAAGCCGCTGCCATCCCAATGAGTCTACTGAGCTGGAACTGTCGAGGGGCGGGAAACACCGAGGCAGTTCGACGTTTGAAAGAAATACGGAGAGATTTTTATCCGGATTTCTTGTTTCTCATGGAGACTAAACAAAAGGACAGTTACATGATTGGTTTACAAAAAACTCTTGGTTACGATAGAATGATCACTGTTGCGCCAGAAGGTTTGAGTGGAGGCTTAGCAGTGATGTGGAAGGATTGTTACAAGGTGGAGATTTTGTTCTCAGATAAAAGAATTATTGATTTGAGTGTGGAGATGGGATCTTTGTTCTTTTTCTTGTCTTGCGTCTATGGTGATCCAGTGCGTGAAAGGAGGCAAGCAGTATGGGAAAAGATTACAGATATTGGGTTGACTAGAGATCGTGCGTGGATGCTGATCGGTGATTTCAACGAGTTATTGGATAATTCGGAGACACTTGGTGGAGCCAATCGCAATGACTCTACTTTTTGGGATTTCAGAAACTTGGTCGAAAATTGCAAGATCAAGGAAGTGCGCTCAACAGGGAACTCTCTCTCGTGGGCTGGTTGGAGAGAGAATGGTTGGGTCCAGTGTAAGTTGGATCGTGGTTTTGGAAATGACGAGTGGTTCCATTTGTTCCCGAGGTCCAACTTGGATTATATGGATATGTGGCCATCTGATCACAGACCGTTGTTGTTAAAATTTGTATTGGAACCTTATGATCGTGGGAAAGGAAGGTTCTTTTTTGATAAGAGAATGATTGGGAAAGATGGTTTCGAAGATGCTGTTCGTCGTGGATGGGATGGTAACGACGATGTTAATATGTCGATTATGGACAGGCTGGTGGAATGCAGGAAAGAAATGGCTCGTTGGAAGAAGATTTCTCATTTCAACTCTAAAACTCGTATTCAGAAACTGCATCAAGATCTGGAACGGGAGATTGCCAAAACCACTCCTAGTGTTCGATCTATGCGCCGTCTACGGGCTCAGTTGTTTGAGGCTCATCGTGAGGAAGAGAGGTATTGGAGACAAAGAAGCAGAGAAAAATGGCTGAGAGAAGGTGATATGAACACATCGTATTTCCATAATGTTGTCAAGGGTAGACAGATTAGGAACAACATTATCATGCTCAAGGACTCTCTTGGCTCAGAGTTCTTCTCAGAAGGAGCAAAAGGAAACATAGCAGTGGAATACTTCATGGACCTGTTCATGAGTTCAAACCCAATAGAGTTTGAATCTCTGTTCGAAGGCTTTCAAAGTAAAGTCACTGCGGAGATGAATGAAATGCTTACAAAGGAGTTTACACCAGAAGAAATCAAGAGAGCTGCTTTCTCCATTCAAGGCGACAGTGCTCCTGGTGAGGATGGGATAACAGGTGCCTTTTATCGACAATACTGGCATATTGTAGGTGATCGGATTATTGAAGAAGTACAGAGGTTTTTTCGTACATCCTCTCTTCCTACGGGTTGGAATCATACGCAGCTGTGTCTTTTACCAAAGATCTCTAAACCGGACACCATGAAAGACCTAAGGCCGATAAGTTTGTGTTCTGTCCAGTATAAGATCATATCTAAGTTGTTGTATGGTCGCCTGCAACCAGTTATGCCCTTCTTAATCTCTGATACGCAGGGAGCTTTTGTTGAAGATCGGCTCATCTCTGATAACATAATTGTTGCTCACGAGCTGGTACATGGCCTCAGAACTAACAATACGATCAATGATAAGTTTATGGCTATCAAAACTGATATGTCAAAAGCTTATGATCGTGTTGAATGGAACTTTTTGGAAACTTTATTGGAAAAGATGGGTTTCGATAGAAGATGGGTGTGTTGGGTGATGGCTTGTGTGAGTACTGTGTCTTATACTGTTCTTCTCAATGGCCGGGAACATGGCTTCATTAGGCCTGAACGTGGTATAAGACAAGGTGATCCAATGTCCCCATTTCTTTTCATCATGTGTGCAGAAGCTCTGGTGAGTTTGCTTAACAGATCTGAAAGCCAAGGGCGTCTACATGGTATCCAGTTAGCAGTGGGAGGTCCGTCAGTACATCACCTACTGTTCGCTGACGATAGCTTGTTGGTCTGTCGGGCTGACCTGATGGAAAGCGTTGAGGTCTTACGTTGCTTGAAGTTATATGGCTCTGCGTCTGGACAACAAATCAATCCATCGAAATCTTCAATTATTTTTGGAGATAGAGTTGAGGAGGGTATGAAGGCTGACATCAAGAGGGTCTTGGATATCGAAAAAGAAGGAGGTGATGGTACTTATCTCGGGCTCCCTGAAGTTTTTAAAGGATCAAAGAGGGCTATTCTGAATTTTATCAGGGAAAAATTGCAGAACAGAGTTCAAGGTTGGTTTGCGAAATCCTTAACTCCTGGAGGTAAGGAAATCTTAATCAAATCTGTGGGTCTTGCTCTCCCTGTATATGCTATGTCTGTCTATAAACTTCCTAAGGACCTGTGTGCAAAACTCACATCTGCTATACGTGACTTTTGGTGGAGTGATGGAAGTACTAAAAGAAAACTTCCTTGGGTCGCTTGGGAGAAGTTATGTCAAAGCAAGGAGAATGGTGGAATGGGGTTCCATGATATTGAACGTTTTAACCTGGCGTTACTTGGCAAGCAAGCATGGAGACTTCTTTCCAACCCGGATTCCTTAGTTGCTCGTGTTCTAAAGAGCCGTTATTTCAAGAACTGCTCCTTTCAAGAAGCATCTGTTGGAACACGTCCTTCTTTTGTATGGAGGAGCATTCTCCAGGGAAGAGAAGTTATGAACATGGGTTTGGTTCGTCGTATAGGTGATGGGAAGGACACGAGTGTATGGTCTTCCAACTGGATCATGGACACCACTGCGAGGCCTCCTATGTATAGGCAAGATGCTGTGGTGGATCTTACTATGAAAGTCAGTGACTTGCTTATTCCTAATACGGCGTTGTGGGACAAGAGAAGAGTACGAGAGTCCTTTACACCTGACGACACAGAACGCATTCTTAGCCTTAAACCATCATTGAATCAGCCTGATTCTGATGTCTGGGGTATGACGAATCATTTCACTTACACTACGCAGAGTGCGTACAAACTGCTTTCAGCTGTCCATGATAGGAATAACCCTGCACACAGACCTCTCCCTCCAGTGGAACAACAACTATGGAAAAGCCTTTGGAAACTCCAGACATTACCAAAAATTCGTCATTTTTTGTGGAGAGTACTATCTGGTGCTATTGCAGTGAAGGAGCGATTAGGTTCACGGAATTTATGTGCGGATATAACCTGCAAAACGTGTGACCTTGGACCTGAAACTATATGTCACCTCTTCTTTACATGCCCTGCTGCTGTGGATGCTTGGCGTATTGCTCAAATTCCCCCTCCCCGTGGTGGTTTTTCTCATAATTCCACATTTCTAAACCTGCACTATTTGGTGGCAGGAACAAAGAAAAGAAATGCTGACTTAGGAAATTTCAAAACTTTTCCTTGGATCATGTGGAATCTATGGAAGGCAAGGAATGAATTGGTGTTTGAGAATGTTAGCGCACCTCCGTCTTCGTGTGTGGAGCGGTCAATTGAAGAAGCTAACGTCTGGTTTCATTTAAACTTAAGAGCCACTGATACTAGTGGTACATTAGAGTTTCCGTGTCCTGCTATAAAACAGTGGGAAAGGCCACCTCCTGGCTCTATCAAATGTAATGTAGGGTCTGCTTGGGATTATCCATCTGGTATGAGTGGGGCAAGCTGGTTGGTTAGGGATCATGTTGGAAAGCCTCTCAGCCATAGCCGTCGAGCTTTCTCACACAGCATGTCGAAACGGGAGGCTGATCTACGATCTCTTCAATGGGCTGTGGAGAGTATGGTCAATATGCGGTTGCACAATGTGATTCTTGAAGCTTCTTCTTTAGAGCTTAGAGAATCTTTACTTCAGCCTCATCAGTTCCCTGAGCTTCAGACACTTCTGGACAACATCTTCCACCTCTGCTCACGGTTGGGTTCATGTTCAATCCACCATGTTCTTGGTCCAAGAAACAGAGTGGCTTCAGCTATTGCTGAAAGTGTGACCATTGATCGACGCACCCAATCGTACGTGGCGACTGGTGGCCCTAGTTGGCTATCGCACATCACTTTACTTGAAGCACAAGCTCCATAATCTCACACTAGGATTTGGAGTCTCTCGCCTCTCCACAGGCTCACATGTTTGTGACGCATTTCTGTGTGTTTGGTGTCTTGTGTCCTTGATACCTATTGGTTTTTGCTGTCTTTGCTTATTGTTTTTTTCTCTATGTCTGTTACATACACTACCCTATCGGGTACCTTTGATAATGAATTATTTCAGTGTTAAAAAAAAAAAAAAAAAATGTTAGAGGTGGATCTACATAACCACATGGATCGGAGTCCAACACATATTGGTCCAAGTAAGTAATGATAATGATAAGTAAATTTGAAATCCATAAGTCCACCAAAAGATTACAAAAGTGTTTGAGGCCCAAATGAGATAGCCTTTAAAGCACACTGACAGAAGAACTAAACATCAGCCGTTTACCATATCAACAATTCAACGAACTTGTGACGTTTATTAACTGTTTCAAATTGTTGATTTAAAAGGTCCACTAGATTCTGGAGGGCGGGTATATATTTTGTTTTATATTTTTAAAACTTAATTTTTATATTTATACTTTTTGTAATTATATTTTTCTGTAATCATATTTCGGTAAAATATATATTAAATAATTAGTAAGAAATTTTGATAATTATATTGAATTTGTGATGTTATATATACTATACACTTGTGTTGTAGTCATAAAGCTCGTAACTATTGGAGTTGAAAGGACGGGCATATTATTGTTTTTATTTTTTTTACTAATCCAAAAAGTTTAATTTATATATATATATATTTGATATTAATTAAATTTAATATAATTTTTGCAAACTATGATTGAATATGTCAAACTATTCTCCCTGATCATTGTTCTGTAACTATTTATTAGGTTAATTGATGATCTTAAAATCGTAATTCAGAGAACTTTTTTCACAATTGATCAATTGTATAACCCTTTTTCATAGAGGAAAATATATAGACGATGTGCTTCGATGAAGATTTGAAGATTGCAATTGAATTTTTGGTATAACAACGTAAATCAATGATTGAATCACCCCTGTAAGAAGAAAGGTACCTGCTTTTATGTTATACAAATTAATTGTAGTTAGAATTAGTAGATAATAAAATACAGTTATGAAATAATCAATTTTTAAAAAAGTAGGTCTAATGGCAATTTAGATTCTGACCCGTTATCTAAAAAAGTGGATATATTTTTTGTTTTATATTTTTAAAAAAATTTTAATTTTAATATTTTGGTTTTTTGTAGCTATATTTGTGTTTAAAATCTAAATATAAAAATTAAATTTCTAAAAACAAAATTAAAAAAAAAATTAAAAATGAAGTTTCTAAGAAAAAAATAAACACAAAAAATATCCCCGTCATAACCTAATGACCAAGAAATAGTCCAGTTCAATGTCCAGATTATGATAAAAAAAATATTAGTTAAACTACTTACCATATATATAGTTCATTTCCACTATTTTATGTAGTGAAAATAATATTAATGGAAGTATAGTATCAAAATTATTGTTTCCAAACGACTATTGGACTTCACTTACGTTTTGTAACTGAGTAATTGACTTTTTTTTTATATATATTGTAAAAGGTAACATTATGAAATATGCATACATCTTAAAGGAAGTTACTTTATAGTTACGGTTATAAAATTTTAAAGATTTTTGTTGGACACAACATGTATCAACTGGTCATGATCCAGAATTAATAGTATTGATGCGACACGATTTCGACAAATGACATAATTACCACACATCATCGTTTCAGCTACACAATTTTAAAAGTTTATGTTGAATCATAATCTTAGCTTGATCATACAAAACACGTATGTAGGGGGGCCAGCCTTGATGCATGTTCAGTGAAACATTCATCTTAGTCTCACAAAAATTTTGAAGAAAATTACATGAGTATAGGTTCCGAAAAAAATTTAAGGCTCCAAAATTTTTTTTACATAGAAATCATTACATACCCCTAAAATCTTAGGACCGACCCTGAACATACGAAACAACGTTTTCTAGTAATGTGTTTTAGGGTTAACGATAGTTAATCAAACGTAATGAATTACTATGTATTGTCAAAGATTATAAATTGTGAGGGTTTGATTCATTGTGGTTTATTGGCTCAAGACTCATGATTACATGAAATGGAAGGATATGGTTTGAATCCACTCCTACTGCAATTTTATACTCCCTCTATTTCATATTGTATGATATTTTACTTCAGTACACACTATAAACATTAGTAAAAAAACAAAATAGATATGGTACGTTCGTAATAAATTCGTAGCTATGCAAATTCGTAGCAAGTTCTCTATATAGCTACGAATTTGCGACGAATGTACTGTAGCTATTTTGGTTTTTTTTATTAGTGAAATCTGTTCTTCTTTTTTACAAAAATATCACTAAAATATAATTTAAAAATTTATTTAGTTTTAAATAAAAATAAAAAATATAATTGCTGACGCAGTTTTTGATAAATCAAAGTTAGCTAAATTTATGAAAATATTTTATATTGTGAAAAAGCAAAATTCCTCTAATATTGAAAAGAGAGTCTCAGATGAATATATATATATATATATATATATATATATGAATATTGTAACTGACAAAAACATTCATTGCCACAGGCTTCAGGAATTAATCTAAGTTCTGATTGGAATCATCCGGTTATTAATAAACAGTTGAAAATGTGCTAATTACATGCATCCTATGTCACCAAAATATTATCCATTGGTCCAAGTCTTATATTGGTCGGTTCACTTCTTTCAATAGATTCGTGATTGTCATGATCATATTCTTTAGTTAAAGTTACGAAAACGAAATAATGACAAACTAGAGCCAGATTAAAACCAGTGGTGATATCCAACTGATCATCTGAAGTGCAAGATAGCCAAGTTTGACTTTTGGTCACTGCAAGTATCATGGTGGCTCACATTTTTATGGAAGTTAGGTTCTATGGATCTTAACTTTCTAATTATCAAATTAATAAAATGTTTTCTTACGGAATAGATTTAGAATCGTACTAAGCAAAATAATATAGTGATTGATGTACTGCATGTGCTATAACGTGAACAGTATAAACTGAGAGTTAGGGTTTTCAGAAATTAATTGTATTTATAAATAAAACTATACAATGACTTTAACACGACAGAAGGTACATTCACATAACACAGCCCTAAGATCTAGCTCATTTCCTAATAAGAAAATGTGAAAGCTCAAACGAATGTTGAATAATGCTGAATATATACTAATTAATATCTACCTAATTTCGTTTTCTATTTCCAAATTTTGAGTCAAATTTTCTTTCACTGCTTTTATTCTACAAAAACTATATATACATATATATATAATCATTTTGGTTTTGATTGAGATTAATTTTTATTTTAACCTATTTTGCCTGACTTGATTTATGGAGACACGACTCCTTAAAAGGGACAAATCATTATAAGAAGATAAATAAGCTAGTGGCTGTGTATGCTAAATCTATATTATTAAATAAAACTCAAGTTGACCCAAAAATAAGTGTAACAAGATCGATGCCTAAAGGCTATAGGATGTATAATGACGCTCACAGCTTCGTTAGTCTCATCTGGCATTCACATGTTCAGATCACACATGATATGAATAGAAACATATGTTTTTGACTTTTTGTCTAAAAGGCTATCTACTGTTAAATTATAGTTAAAAACTACCCACCTGCAACTGAATACTAAAGGCAAACTCAAACATACGCCACTCCTCACTTGTTAAATTCAGATTCACAACTTTCTCACATATTCCTTAAATATACATGCAGTTTGTAGATTTAGTTAAATATCATATAATGTATAGATTGCATATATTTTTCTATAAGTATCACAGTATTGAGAAAAAGAAAGAAATACTATAACTTTTGTAAGAACACCCTTAAAACGTGTGTAATAATCTTATCTGATGTTTATATATCACCTGCATGTAAGAAGATATAAACTTCTTTTAATAAAAAAAATATTCATTTAACATCGAAGGTTATAATTCTCTAGTTAAATGTATATCGTTATATATACTTTATTAACAGTTGTCCTTATATTTCATCCCAGAGCCATTATTCCCTTCATTTTCAGAGTTATATAGTATCAACTAACACTTTGACTAATTTCTTAACTAACTGTGATGCATAATTATTATCCACATTTCTCTTTTTCGTTTTGTATATACATTATAATAATTTTATAGGTCTATAAGACTATTAGTTATGATATATTTTCGTCAACGGTAATATATTCGGGACCATCTACTTTACTTTTGCGACAGGACCACCTTTTGTTGGCGTTCACAACTCATACAAACATATTATTGAGTTTCAATCCAAGTTATGATACATGGACAACACTAGTACAACCGACTAGATTATAAGTTTCTATCAATCACCTAACTAGTAAACATATTTTATTAACTGGACTTTGGAAACCATATAGTTTTTTTTTTATCACAAACTATTGGTCATTTTAAACGATTTTTTTTGTGTAAATGAACATGAATGTATATCATAGTTTAGTTTAAGAAATAAAATACTTTTTCATAAATAAAAATTATTATTACTGAATTACACAAACAATACCAAGACTCAGAAAAACCAACATTACGTAATAGGGAATCACACAACTATACCCAATTGATCCTTCAACCGGATTAAAGCAATCCAAACAATTAAACAAAAACACACATATACAAACTTGCCAAATCAGAAAATCATTTTCGTTTCAACGCAAAGAACAACATGACCTTCTCACGATAGCTAGATTCAACCTTATCGGTGAGTCCAACGAGTCTGTCTGTGAGACGGTCGAAGATGTCATCTAGGAGATGGTCGCCGAAATGATTGATAAAGAGAGATCCCATTGTGGCCTTTATGCAAACCATCCATTGACTCACATCCTCCACGTCCATTGGCCTTTTGAGCCATGCCGCAGGGTCCATCAGCTCCATAGATTCGACAGTGAAGCAGCCATTTTTCTCTACCAAGGCTGCCACCTCCTCGGGGGATGCCGAGTAGATCGGTATGTTGAAGCTATCGACTTGCTCTTCACTGATCAAACCCTACATGCCCATCTCATTAATTAGACTCAGTAAAGCCAATATATTGGTCATAAACAAGAGAGACATCTACACGTTAAAGTGACATTGTTAGTTTTTGTTCATATAGGACATTGTACAAGTTTTCATAGGATGGTTTCAAACTATTTGAATGTCATGTGAAAATTCTATGCTAGCTAGGTGTTAACACATTTCTTCTTTTTAAAAACATGGAATCCAATTTATATAATTCTGTGTTCCTTAGAGATAGATTTTCTATACTTTTTTATTCCACAAAGATAGATTTCTAAACATTTCAAGTACTTTTATTAATGGATTGATATTAATAAATTATATATTTTTAAGAAATATGAATTGAGAACATTTTGAAGTGAATTTTTTTTTTTTTTTTTTTTTTTTTTCAACAACCCATTAAACTTAGATCAAGTGG